>JAQFZZ010000458.1:0-18192 GCA_034696405.1 Isotoma caerulea
TCTGGTAGATGTGAAATAGATTCGAGTTAACTGCGTATGTTGCAGACTTGACATGTAGGATTAGATGAATGAAGTTGTCTATTTACTTGCGTAATAATAATTATATATAATGCTCTCAGGAGATTCCTAAGTTTCGAATGACATAAAGACTATGTCGTTGTGGAAGTCCATGTCTGGTCTTTTCTGTCATATGATTAGCATTAGGGCCTTTGGGATATTAGTATGTGCAATGTATATATTAAAAGACTGTGGTGACTAGCGACTAAAAGATAAATTTTAAGACGTAGGGTTAAGTGTTAAAGTTGAATCTATGTTATTTACTTTACAGTTGGACATTTTAGGATTTAGTATACTAAATACAACAACTATGATATTTCAATGAAGTTGGGTATAATAATTTACTACAGGTGAAAGTCAAAGTGGGTTTTACAGTAAATTTCAAAACTGGCGATGAAAATGCACCCTGTAATACACAATTCGAATCCCACCCGTCGTTCGTCATGTTTGAATGTTCTTTAGATGAAGATTAAACGTGGAAGTCAATAGGAGTTGAGTTGGTTTAATTTTCATTCAACTTTCTACTTCCTGCTTATGCAAGTTGTAACTCAGCTATATGTGTGTTGTAATACGTAGGAAATATTCTGTCTATCTTTTTCTGTAGTTTCTTTGCAAGTCAGTCTGACTGAACTTGGTGGGTGGATACCATACCATACATGCCTCGTGTTCTGCTGTTCTTCTCTGTGAAAGTAATGACTTGACTTCCCCACTGGCGGTGGTGCTTTCCATGTCAAGTAGCTCTGCCACACGGGTAAACTGTATCATCTCGAGTTAGTTCTGCTGCTCTTCTAGTGATATTACTTGTATCGTTCGTTACTCTACTAACTATCCTCCTGTTTTGTTTAATACTTCTTCAGAAGTCGTGTTGGACTTGGAATGAGAAGGAGAGACAGGCGTTGAATCGATAAAGCGTTTTATTTTGTAATGAAGCCGTAGGAGATTCTCTCTCAGCAATAATTAGCTTAGGAAAGACTAACTAAATCCAAAGCATACAACGTAAACCAGAGGAATGGCATTATCTTACGTATGTAGTATGTTATGCATAAGGTTATAAGGTCACGAGAGTGAAGTAAGTATCAGAGTAAAAGCATAAGCAAAAAGGTATTTGTATGGTTAGGTAAAGTTGTTATGTTATGGAGGAAACCATAAACAGACGAGAAGAGACTATCATATTATATTATTATAGTGTGTTTAGGTATGGGTTTTGCCCAGTTTTGCTGTTTTAGAATATTCTAAATATCTGAATAAAATGCACCGTAACCAAAGGGCAGAAGAAGCCTTATAACAAAATTGTTTGCGGTGATTCTTTCCTCTGGAAGAATTCTTATAAATAGAAGGACTTTACATTTTACGTTGTTAAACGTACCCGAGGAAAGCAGGAAGGATGTGCTGATAGATACAGAAGTTTGTCCTTTAGCCGTTACCATTGCCTAAAAAATTTTAAGTTATGTTACGGGTAACAGTAGTAGCTCCCTGTACACACAGTTAGATACAACACAACTGACAGGAGAAAAGTTAAAAGTATACTCCGGGCTACCATTCTCTGACTAAAGAAACGGTTAGTCCACTTGGATGAGCAAAAGTGTACGGGAATAGAAAAGAGTTTAGGTTAGGTTACGATGTTTTATAAAGAAAGCGTATTATTATATGCAACGTAAAGAAATGAGTCGTATCTACGCTGTGTAAAAGGTATATTGATATTTTTTCCTCTGTGTTTTTTTAAACACAAAGTAAAGCTCTTTGAGAGCGAGAGAAAAGAAACCTTAGAAAAGTGTGACTTTGTATTTTATCTATGTTTTGTACATAGTGGTTGGCTCGTGAAAGTCGTGAAAGGTAATGTAATGGCAGTGGTGGAGTTGGCAGTCGTTGAAGTCCGTCGTGCTTGAAATTTTTAATGAATGAAAAAGAAGAGATGAAAGCACTCTTGTTGGTATAACTAAGAGAAAGTAAATACCATCAGATCAGGTTGGGTCGGGTTGTTAGTTGTTGCTAATTAAGAGCTTGTACCAGTGAAAGCTTTAAATTGTGGGTTTGGGAAGAAAGTCGAGAAATTGAAAGGAAAGTTACAAAGTTTTGTTAAAAAAGTCGAACATGTGAATAAATAGGGTAAATTGTTTTTGGATGAATTGACAAGAATTTAATTTAATGCATAGACGAAGTATCTTAAATGTGATTTTTTAAGTGGTGAGGTATTATGTATTTTAGTCTGGTCTGGAGTGTATTTGACGGGTTAGATGGAATGGAAACGAGCTGAATACGTATACGATGATAGTTTAAAGTTTTCATTTATTAGTTTTGGTTGTATGATTATAGTATTTAACTTGAATGCCGATAGGTTTTGCTGACAATTTGTTTATATTAATGTAAGCGTGAAAATTTCTTGAGTATTTAAGCTATTTATGTGTATTTGAAGCTTGATAAAGTTTGAAACAAAGTAAAGTAAGAAATATACGATTTCTATTTATTTAGCTGGTTGGAGTGTTGAATGTATAGATAGTTAGGGTCAAATATAGATTTTGAATGTTAACTTGTGACAAGTGACTGGCATTGACGTTGAAAAGTTTTGAAATACGGATAATTTTAGTTTGTCCTGTATTGTTATTTTAATTTTTTTTAACTTTTTGAGTCTTAGACGCATAATATACTCGTAGATTTGTGCTATTTGAAGATTATTGAAAGGAGTAAATGAAAATACTTAAAGAGTGAAAGCAACTTTAATTTTCTCAAAGTTGTCATCAGTCTTGTAAGTTAACATAAGCTAAAGTATTATTCCTGCAGGAAGACTCCCTATTGAATGTAAAATCAAGCCTAAAATAATAATAAAGTTATTCGCTCATCTTGAATAATATAGTAATATTATGACTAGAGGTTCTAGGTTTTGTGCTAAGCGTCTAGTGAAAGTATGAAGGAAAGATCTGGCTAGTCTACTAATGATAATAATGGTGTAGTAATATAAGTTGACTATGTGGCTCTGGGATCGTGGGATCGAATTGCGGATATGAAATGGCCTGCGGTTTCAATTTCGGTGTGTGTGTGCAGAGAGTTAAATATAAAGGTTATTCAAGTCTGGATTCTAAATTGCATCCAACCAAGTCTAGATCTGGGGTGTGGGGAACTGTACTCAGCAAGTAACCCGGGTGACATGGCGAATTTCATAGGCCGGGTAGTTCTCCAGAGAGAGAAAGCGAGGAAGAGAGAGAGAGGAGAGTGAAAGTATGAGATGAGGGCATATCTATATTTGATACAAATGATACTCCATTCCACCACAGTCATTTCAAATATGTGAAATGATACTACCTACTTCTACTACCTTGTACCACTTACACTACTACCACTTCACTTTCTAAATTGCTTGAACGAGCTCTAAGGCTATGGCTTTTATTGTGAAAGTGGAATTCGTTTTATACATTTGTTAAAAGCTGTAGGATGTAGGTAGTATTATGGTAAGAATGAGTATGTATGAAAGTTGGATGGAGGTTTCAGCTTCTGAATTGACTAATGTGGAGAACTTATTGTGACATGAATTATTTTCATTTCCTACCAACTGGAAAGATTTTGACCGCGTTGTGTGCAAAGCTACCACCACTACTAGGAGAGCATTACTAGTTACCCGTGAAAATATTATTATGGTAGTTCAAACTGTAATATTTGTCCAACTACCGTGTAGTGACTTCTGTGTTGTAGTTTTGTACACTAAAAGTTATCTTCACAATATTGTATTTGTATGTTTCTCTGCTTTTGGGAAATTTAGGATTTTGAATGTATCAAAGAGTGGCTATAGTAGGTGGTACAAAAAGCACTGAACAGAAGGCACCTTTTGTAATTTATGGATTTTGAAATGAAATGATATTTATTTACCTGTGGTATTCTTTCGGGTTGGATGGTCTGGATAATTCAGTAGAATCATATTCAGACTACGAATGGTTTAAGTTCTGAATACAATTTTACGCTTGAGAGACTTAAGAATTTTTGCGTCTTTTTAAAGTTAAATTTGGCAAATGCATAAATTATTGTAATTCGTTTTCAGTTAAAGTATCTGAAAGTTGTGATTCGGGTTCTACGAACAAAAAGTGAATAGGAAGTTTGATATAAAACTAATAAAAGAAGAAAGTCGAGTGCTTCGGCTTGATAAAAAGTTTTTAATTTTCTTAGTATTCTATTATCATACTTGAAATCGAATGAAAAAATCGTTAAAAAGGACGAATTATTTTTAAAAAGTTTTTCGAAGAAATTGATAGAAATTATTAAGTAGCTTGTGCAGCATTATAGATTTGGGGTAGAGTTGACATAAGAATAAATCAAGTGAACGTCAAATAAAAGTTGAACATTATTTTATTTGTGCCAAAATCATAATATTGTAAATGTAGATGTGTACAATAAATGGTATTTGACATAAGTAAAGATTCAGTTGAATGAACGCGATATTTGTTCCATACAGCATACAGCATGTTTTCTGAGAATAATGGATGAAAATGGTATTATAGGTATAGTAGTCGTTTATATGCTATTGAAAATGCTATTCGGGAGATTTTGGGATGCAATAAAGGATGAATCGTTATGTGGCTTTTGTGAAGTGAAAGTTGTGTAATTTGCTTTTATGTTTGGGATTGTTATGTTACGTTATGTGATGTTGCGAGATCAGTTTGAACTGAGTGAAACTAGATGGGAATTCAAGGGTATTTTGTACAATCTACAATGTCAGGTATTTGCAATTTCGAAAGGATTTTAGAAAGTCAAACCGATGTAATGTAATATAAATATTCATGGGATGCCTATTAGGTCGTAAGGGCGATTGAGACTACCTGGATTGCTACAAAATTAAAACGTTTTAAAAAATAATCAATTAGTTATTAATAAAAAATATGAAAAAAAATTTAGCAGTTTGTACTAATTGGTTTTTTATAATTGTCTATTTGCAGATACTACTACACCAGTACCATTGACCGTGTAACCAACCACTTGTCCCTTCACCATTTTCTGTGTGATAATTCATCAATTACTTAAGAGAAGAGAACGCAAGAAGTAGTGCCGTATTTTTATTTTACGCTACATCATCGAAAGTTGTAAAATCGCTGTTAAAATAATTATTCTTGTAAATGTACAAGACATCGTGTGTTTGACTTGTAAAGAAACATCATCTCATCGTCACAAAGAAATAATCCATTTGCCGATAAAAGAAGCGACGTGACGTGACTTTGACTGGTTTTATACGCTGTAAAAGAAAAAGCTGGTGGTGACTGACTGAAAGTGACAAATTAACCTTAAGTAATCGTCGTGAATTGCATTGAGTCATCTCCTGTTACATTTCTGTCATCACATCACTAACACCAACTTCGACTTATGCTAGGTAGGGTTATATTATATTAGTGAGTTACTCCTATTACGAGCGTAATAAACCTTGTGAACTATCTATAATATTATAATCTATAGAGAAACTGCTCTTCTACTACATCTGCAACTTGTCATCTGTTCCAACTGTGCTGTACTATACCAGCTTAAGTGACTTTGAACCTCGACGGAGTAGCTATTAGCAAGAAATCATCATCATTACAATCCCTGTGTGTAATAATAATATTATTATACTTGCACTTAAAGTGGCACTAACTTGTCTTTTAGATAGTTAGAACCTCATTCATTCATCTTTTTCTGCCGTATTTTATTATACACCCACTTTCGACATCGTCATATTTATTATCCTCTTTATTAAGAGTATTTGCTCAGTTTTTATCCCGTTGCAAGTGTCAGGAAACAAGTAAAAATGGCTACTCCTGCTGATGATCCTAATGTTACTCTTACAATCCGCCTGATTATGCAAGGAAAGGTAAGAATCCATTTAAATTTTATTTTAGTTATAGTGTTTTCATAAGTAATATCAATTTCATTAAATGCAGCTCGAGTAACAATTAATGCATACTTACTGGACTTAATCCTGATATTAAAAAAATAGGATCGTTCTAGAATCTAGAATTGAAGTATTATTCTGAATAGGCGATGCTCGTTTTTTCCAGAGTAGTTTTTTATCAATGTTCTCTGCACTTTTTCTATAAAATATTAGTGTTCAACATTTTTTCACTAAATCAATTACAAATCAAAAACTAAAACGCATCTTTAAACATATCTCTGGCGTACTGTACACTGTGTACCGTTTAAAAACAATTCATTTCCCCTACCGCATTTTAAATGCTGCAATTTTTGCAAAAAAAGAAATGATACTACTGATTTATTCAGACTTTTGTTTCATTTTTCTTGGCTTCTTATAAAACTGAATGTTGGCAAACGCCTTACTTATAGAACCATATATTTTTCTACTACAGATATGTATAACTCTTTGGAATGATTTATTTCTACAATTTGATAAGTGAATAGAGAATATTCTTTGAAATCACTCAAAAAGAGAAATAAGAAAGTTGACTTAGGCTGCATTAACATTAACTTAGTTTACATCTTACAAGCCAAGCCACCCATACGAAAAGGAAAGAGTTGCGAAAGGTAAAAAAATGTATAAAATTGCACAAAGTAGTAAAAGTGAAGGTAAAAACTTTTATCATTTATTGAGAGGGAAAGACTTTCTTTGAAATGCTTACAGAGGATTTAGAAAACGGTTAGATATTTTTACCATCTGGCCTAACTCTCCTTTTATAATATTACGATTACCATTTCACGTTTACATTTTACCTTGCCACAGGGGCTTGGCTTGGCCACGCTAACTATGAAATATTGTAGTCGATTACATTACATTTGTGAGAAAGAAAAAAGACCCGTTGGTCGTACTTGAGTCGTAATACATTTGAATTTCATTTATCTGTTTTTGAACAGCGGGTTTTATCCTTTACCTACATTACATGCATAGGGGAAAAGTAACTTAAGTGTTTTCTTTGAGCTAAAGAGATGTATCTGTTCGGCATAGTTTGTTAAATTTGGTTAGATTCAGAAATAGGATTGGATTGGATTCAGCCAGGATGGATTCTTTCTCTATCTCTTGCAATCTAGCTTACTTTGTACTCTATATATAGTTGCTGGTTTTTTTACAATTTGAAAAGTATAAAAGGTTCCAAGTACTTTTAGCTTATAAATGTAATGTATGGATGGAGAACAAATTGAATATAAATTCAATGGCAAATTTTCTCCAGGTTTGAAATTAAAGAGAAAAGTCTTCCTCTTTTCCTTTCGCTCAGTCGTATTTGAATAGGAAGAGGACTTTTAGTATAAGAGTGAGTTGGCTTTTAAGCAAACTTTGTTCGTAAAGCGAAGGCGGAGATTGAATTGAATTGAATTTCTATATTATTCTATATGCATGCGGGCTATTTATGTTATAAAAGTAATATAATCTGATGGGCCTAATGTTCAGTGTGCAGGCAGGCAGGTAGTAATAGTACATGTATTATGAAGGTATAGTTGTAGAAGATGATGGGTGTAAGTAGGGAGGGTTTTTGGTTCTTCGTAAAAATCTTATTCTATTTGGGAAAGTCTACTCGCATGAGTTTCTTTCGGTTGGTTCAGTTGGGGCTTCTTTATGCAATAAATGTGTGCAATGTATGTGGTAGAATATGAAGCATAAGAATAAGAAAGACTTGTAAAATCTAGAAATAGTAGATAGATAGAAAGTGAAATTCTACTTTGTGTAATAATATTGTAATATTTTAGCTGAAAGTGATAGGTAAGACTTTAGTATAGAGAAGGAGTGGCATGATGGTGAGGTGTAATCTAATATGGGTTTTAGCTCAGGTTTTTCGGATCGGTAGAAGTAGAGAGAAAGTAGGGATTGATTGATAGATAGAAATGTAGAAAGAAGTTATGATGGGGTGGTTTCTTTTCTCGGTGGTACTTACTCAGGCCATTTATAAATCACGTTTGGAACATAAAAATTGTGACAATAACCACAATTTCTTCTTCTGTAACGTAAGACCGATGGGAAAAGTTACTACTTTCTACCTACGATTTTATCTAACGGCTGTCCGGTTCCGGTTGAAGATCATTTAGTTCAGAGAGCGAGTTCATCTCAGGGCTTTACACTGGTTTAGTCAATCGCCTTTATTCTACTCATTCAGTATTGTTTAGTGAGACAAAAAATAGATGAAAAATCTACCGGAAGGTTTATGGACGAATCTTTAAAAGATATGACAAGAATATAATATTATGGGATCTTGGTTCATTCCCGGTAGATATTTTGTTATGTATGATATTATGGAAAGAAAGCCATCCATCTCCATGCTATCTAGTACCTATTTGTTAGTTGTTAGTGGTATCGATATTGATATTCAGGAGTTCTGGTCTGTCTGCCTACATAATAGGATATGGCTTCTGTAAATTTAGTTTAAGAATGAAAGGATTGGGGAGAAAGTAACTTCGTTAGCGATCTATTATTTTTTTATATTTTGGAAGTGTTACCGGACAGACAAATTATTTATTGTTGTACATATTCAATGATTAATTTGCAATGAATTATGAAATTTAATCTTTATGTCCAATTTCACAGCACTATGCATCTGATATTATGTCAACGTAATTTGATTTACTTTCCTGTACTTCATTGAACAATTTACTACACGCCAATTGACCCGTAGTGGATGGATAAATCAGTTTCGAACCCTGGAAGTCTATCTATTCTATCGTAGGATATAAAACGTAAATTTTGTTTTGAATAGGACCAAGGGGAGAAAGTAAAATGTATAAAAAATATTATAATATAATGTAAATCTAGCATATCTATGCTACATATCTTTTTGTAAAGATGGTACGAACAGGAGAATCCATATTTTCTTCAACTCTTCGAGTGACTCCGCCTCTAAATTTTCTGAATCTATAATCTGGATTTACCTTCACACGCTTGACGAGAGATACCTTCCAGTCATGTACCAAACTAGTTTACCCTCCTACTCAATAGATAGACGAGAGATAGCAATAGTCCATTTACAGGATTTATTATATGCCTTCTTGATTGTGATTGTATGTAACTCACATAGATGTTAAGTGGGTACTCTACAGACTACAACATTGAGAAGAGTTTCTTTCGTTGAGAGAGAAAAAAATTAGAATCTCAACTCAGTAATATTTCTTCAATTCTTCATTTTTCCATATCCATATTTGTCAAAAATATACATGGATTATTGGAGTAGTGGAGTCAGTAGTCAAGAAAAGTAAGAAGGGTGCGTCAGTCAGTTCTTAATGCTACCTTGTGTGTTGTATGTTCTAAGGATATTTGGAGAAAGCAGTAGAGGTGGAATGAAGAGTGAAAGTACATTGTATTTGTGCAGCAGCAGTAATAGTAGTGTAGTAAAAGGAGATAGATATGGATATGGACAAATAGATAGATGGGATGGGATGGGAAGGGGATTTTTTGACTGGAGGCTTTTATCCCAGAGCTTTGTAGAAAAGTAGCGAACGATTTTTATGGGATGACCATATCGTAAATATGTTTCCTGTCATGGATGGTTGAAAAAAAGGAGCTAAGACTTTTCCTTCAAGAGGGTGAAAGAGAGAGAGCGAAGGATATATGTAGAAAAAGAGAGATTTTGTACAGTTAGTGAAAAGGTCTAGAGAAGAAATCAGAAAAAAATGTGGATGTTCTTGGACAGTAATAGAAATTCATGTTGAAAGTAGTAGGTAGTGTTATAGACTACAAAGTAGAATAGAAAAAAGTGTATGTATGGATTGAACAAGAGGGTAAAGGGAAAGTACTGTTGACTCTGAAGTCTCTCTGGATAGGAGTTTCTGATGGTTATGGTGTCATTCCACATGTGTGTAGACCGTGGGAGATGTCTCAGGTGAAAGGATCCAACCCAACCACCAAAAGCTCATTTTTCAACCTGGCTGGTGTGGCGACTGCTGGTGGAAATGATGTCGCTTTGCTTATTGGGTAGCAAATGTAAAGGCTGATGTAGTCATAGTGGGGCGAGAAGGGAAGGGTTTCGGATCTGAGGGTGTAGAACTAAAATATGTAAATGTTTTTCGCAGTTTGTATCGAAATGGTTGAAAGATTTAGATTTTATACAATATGTTGTGATATACCTGTGAGATATGATATATTATAAAAAATTAAATCAGTTAGGTATGGATACATGACCTTTGACCTTATATTGCAACGCTTGGAAATGTGCCCCTGTAAATTCTGCAAAATAAGTATCAGGGTTGAACTTCTTGTATCTTGTTAAAAGAAGATTCAGTCAAAAAAAAGAAAGCATGTATTTTGTAAGTACCTTGAAGTAATGTACGTAAATATCGGAAATCGGTAAAAGCTATAGGTGAAAGTGGGTGAAAGTTGAATCAGTTGGTGGATCTATTTGAAAAAAGAAAGTGTATATAAAAATAAAAATAAAGATATAATGGTGTATATTGTAAAGGAAAAGAGCTAAGTGACAAGGAAGGAAGTGGAAGGGTTTCGAAATAGCATTAGTAGTTTTACTAGTTTTTGTATTGTTAGTCTCTCCTCTGCGATGTCAAAGGGTAGAGCATAATGCTCTGAGGCTGAGTGTAACGACATGGGTCATAGAGTCGTCTGATCGTAGTTAATAGTAGGAAGTTAGTGTAGGATATGTTATAGAATTAAGGTGGTACTTTTACTGGGGATGTATCGTTCGTGTGTTCGTCTCCTTAAAGATTTTGTAATAAGAAGGAAACAAGTAAAGGATGTCTCTGTCGTCTCCTTGAGGTTGAGTGAGTTATGGGCCAAAAGGCATCTCGCGGAGTCTATCCATTCCTCATTCATTTGGGTCAAGCCGTCATTCTTCATTTTGAGGTGGGAGCAGAGCTACTACGAAAGAAACCTATTTTATATTATTATTATTATAGTTTCTTATTATAAGGGAAGAATGTTTCGGTTTGGAAGTGAGGGAAATGAATCTTTTCTTTCGGATTTTTGTGTGTTGCAGGCGCTAGGCCTAATTGCATGTAGCGAATGTGAAAGCGTAACTTTTAATGCGTAGTAACTTTTATGAAATAAGTATTAAAATATGAGACGAATAACATGTGGTTAAAAATAACTAATAATAACCTGGCAGAGTAGTAGTAAGTTAACATAATTTTTACCAACTTCACTGAATAAAATATTTAAAAATTACTACAGTCAGTTTCAATACTGAACGAACATACAAATCAAATATTGACCTGTACCAATGACCATTTCTTATAAAAAATGTGAAATCGAAGTAAGTGTAGAGATGTTATTAGCTTTAGCATTCTAATAATATATTGAAAGTGTATGTGAGTAGTGAAAGTAGTAAAGAGCAATTGAGAAAAGGAAAAGGAAAGAAAGATGGAAGACAAATAGGATTGAATAGAGAGAAGCTTTCCATCTGACACTTTCCAGGAGGCTCTTACTTTTGTGATCTGCTGATGTGATGTGACTGTGCTACTACTTTTATATATAGTTAAGTAGACTCCATCCTACACTTTCTCTTTATTCCTGTCCTTTCTCTCTCTCAGGTCAAGTAAGTTTGTCAATGAATGGATGTCGATGTTGGATGTGGCCATTTCATTGCATTCTTTGGTACACTCTCTCTCTCCTCTCTCTCTCTCTGCCCTTTCTCTCTATCCCATTGATGGCTAAAACAGTTGTGCTAAGAAAGTAGTGAAGTTCTTAGAAAGAGACAAATGTCTTATACTTATAATATAGAGAGTAAAGTAGAGCGATGGAATCTACTGATAATATACCTTATTAGTCACATAGTTCACAAGTCGCAAGATGTGTTTTCCTTGTTTAATAGAAATTAAGAAGAATGAGAAAGCCAAGCATAGGCCAGGAGAGGATCAGTCGGATTAGAACTTAGAAAACCGTTGATTTGAAAGACATGAACAAAAGATTCGAGGAGAGTAGATTTACTAGACTCCGGGAGTAAAGTAGTCATTGGAAGTAGGAGCTTGTATGGCAAGTAGCTATTTCTTGCAATGAGTCGATCAAATAGTCCTTTTGAAATGGAAAGCTATTTATTGACTTTGCTGACTCAGGGAGTAGAATTATATTATTTTCTTCTTCTAGGTTGTTATAGGGGTAATGGGCAAGAGTGAGGGTTATATCGTGTATTACAAGTTAGTATATGTTATTGTACTTGGTGAAAGCCTTTGGTTGGTTGTTAGTTAGTTGAAGTTGCCAATGTTGAATGAATGTGATGGACGGAAGGAATGGGGACAAAGTTAGTGGAATGGGAATGTTTGGTTGGGGTGTATGTATGGGTATAAGTTGATAGTAGGGCCGTTTGGATGAGCCATATGTACTTGTATGTGTTATGGTTAATGGTCTGAATCGGAGTTAACGATAAGCTACATTAGATGAAAAAATAAGGTTTGATGTAGTTTGAGATATTAAGAAATGGTGTAAGAGCATGTTTTAGATGAATATGTCTTGGACAAACGTGTAAGATAGGAAGTAGGGTAGGTATTAAAAAAAGTCATCGTCGTAGAAATGTACTTATTTTCGCACCTTATTATGCTCTCTTGACTGATTTATCCTCTAGGAGGGAATAATAATGATGATGGGGGATGGGGACTGTTTCCTGTCACACCACAAGACTAACGACTGACTACCTAGAATAGAGTGGGGTCGGTAGATAGGTCATGGGTGGATAGGTTTTGGGCAGTAGATTTACTTTAAAATGATGAGTAAAGCAAAAAAGTTGATACTGGTTACGAAATATTTTAGCTGGGTAAGGAGGCAGGGAAAGAAGGTTGTAAAGTCTTTTACGTTTACTACAAAGTATAAAGCTATACTTTCTCCGATATTATGCTGAGTTAGGTTGGACGTGATAATTATTCAAGTAGAATTTATAAAGCACAAATACAAATAAAGTGAACTACACAGAATTAGCAAATGAATGGCAGACTGATTACATTTTACGATTGGTAGGACAGGGAATATTATCGAGTTTGAATTTGGAATGCGAATGTCTTCTGCCTAATTCATGAGTTTCGCCCTTGTTGTGCCACGAGACGACGAGTGAGTGCCATATCATATTTTTGGTATTCGAATTTCTACACAAAAAGTGTTGAATGGGTGGGAGTTGTACAGAATAGATACAGCTATTTAGGAAAAAGGAAAGTAAGTATTAAAGGTATTTTTCTTTTATTAGAAAGTTACATAACTAAGGTGAATGGGAATGTTTTGCTAGGGTTTCTTCTCTATACAATACAGTGCTGTACATATTTTGTAAATGTATTCTAAAGGAGCTGTGCTTGTGCCTGTGCTATTCAGATGTGAGTTAGTGTCGTGTCAGAAGGTTTATGAGAGGAAAGGGGTTTGTAAATAATTTATGAGATTTATTCCGTAAATGTATTCTTGAGAAAATTGGATTCACGGAAGAAGACGGAAGGAAGGAAGGTAGGTTGAGATGGGTCCAGAGTAGCAATGTTGGGTGCCTTTGATTCTTCTTCGTTCTGTTTCAGTTCCCTCCTTATTCTTGCAATTTCTAGGGGTTGATGTGTTTGTGAGTCGAGTGTGACCTCGGATTTTATTACTAGAACTGTACACTGTACTGTACTTTTATAGGTATTATACTTGTGCTTTGGGTGTAAGCGAGATAGTTAGTTTTATTAGTGAGTAGCATCTTCTACCTATGTACAATCACTTAGAAAAGACGATGAGATGGTTTCTGAAGTGGTCTTAAAGTGTTTTCAAATCTTAATGATTTACGTCCTTGAAAAAGGCACGGCAGCGGAAACCGAGTAGTGATTTTGCATGGAGAAAGTTAGTAGCTAGATGAGGTGAAAGTCCTTTCAAATATTGAGAAGTTGAATATGCATCATGCACCGTACAGGAAAGAGCTGAGAAGATAAAAAATGTGCAACGGAATTAACTGTGATTCAATTTATTTTTTGATGTCAGTTATTTTAACTTTTTAAAAATATTAAATTTAATTAATTTTTCTTTTAACTATTTAGCTTGTCGTATGAAACACGCCTTGTTTCAGTAAAGTCCATACAAAATGAATCAATTATTCTTAGCAAATGGCTTTTTAAATAAAAAAAGTCATATAATTTAATAAAAAAATTAATCAACAGCTAGAGAAGTGTTTAATGTATAGGTTATTAAGTTAATTGTATAAAATTGTTAATTATTGTCGATTTCAATGACCCACCCACCACGTGCACTCTCTGTCACCCTGAGCTACTTTTACTCAACATGAAATAGTTGTTTGAACACCGGCGCATCTGTTTTGTCTGTTATAATGCCCTACTATTAAAAATTAATTTAGAGAATTCCAGTCACCTTATCTCTTTCAGATAAAGGCAAGAGGTTGAGCAAACTCATCTTCAGTAGTATGCCTTTCTCAAGTTCTACCCAATGAAAGATGTAGAATAGACTATTGAAATGACTTGTGATAATGTTCACTGACTTTGAGTGAAAAAGATGAGAGACAGTGAGGAAGCACTTTAAGATGAGCTTTAGTGCAGTGTAGTAGCACTGTAGTAGTAGTATTACCAAGGAAGACATCGAAGAATGATTTCCTTTTTCCCTTCTTTCTCGTGAAGATAATTGGCCACGCTCCAGTTTGCATTGTAATTTGATAATAGATTGCTTGGCTGGATGGGTTATTTTATATCTACTAATCTCTACTTTCCTCTTCTTCTCAACTCAGAAAGGCATCCTTGTTTGCTCCTTGTTCCATGTATGTAGTTCGATGATATCGTTGGGCCGTTCATGAATCATGGAGAGAAGATTTTGATGTTCGGGATGTAAAGGACAAGTGTTAAGATTTTGCTTGCTCATATCCAGCAACCAGCATTGTATGTTGGATGTTATATTTGTAATTGGTTTTTTAAACAAACTGCACAACCTTAGTGGTTATTTAAAGTAGCAAAATAGTACACGGTCGATTTTACGGTTTTTTTCGGTTATATGGCAAATACCTACTAAATGGATTAATTTTAAACAAAAACACTCACGAAGTTTTTGAACATAGATATGCTCGAGGAAATTTAGTGAAGGCGGATATACAGACGATAATGACGATGATTGTATAACTGTGAGGATACTGGATACTACTATCAACTATGAAGCATATTATTCGTCCTTGAGTATAGTTAAGTATTGCCTACAGACAGACAGAACGGATGTTTGTACCTTTTTGCAATAAGTTAAAGACGAACATGAAACATAGGAACATGAATGAGAGAGGAACCCTCGGATTGAAACAGGAGTGGCTGAACCTTGAGCATTCCATCGTAAATCTGCTACCACTACCATTCTCACTATTACTATTACTGACTGTCTGCTTTTCCTCTTGTTCAATTTCTAGTTCTTGATATGAAGAAAGGAAGAGAGAGGAAAAGATTCGCTTTGTAATATATGAAGGTGCATCTGGTTCTGGTGAAAGCTAAACTATGTTCTGGAGAATGGTAGAGTTGTACAATAGTCGACAGTATGCTGTGTATAATGTAGTTGAGAGAGCAATAATGGGAGGATTTTTCAAGTTGGAATGTTCAATGTTCTTTTAGAAGAGCCATTATATTACAAAACTGGAAACTGCTTGCTTGCTACAAACATACATGCTACTGCTGATGGTTAGATGGTGGTGGTATTTCTTGAAATAAGACTTTGAAGTTAAATGTTGGACTTGCTTGGTAGCCACAGTAGACTAGGGCAGTCTAGGAATGTTAGAAGATGTTGAATTGGATGTACAAGTATGAGTAAAAGTAAAGTATGGGAACTAAGTCTGTATGATGATGTCATGTGGTAGTATAATACAGATCAGTCAGGGTTATATAGGTTTAGAGTCTACTTGTAGATATTCCAATAAAGGAAGTAAAAGAAAGAAATAAGGGCAAAGGGCTACTGCTGCTGATGTTCTTTTTTTGGAGAAAGTAAAAGAAATAAGTTGGAGAAAGCGATTCTCGTGTATTTTATGATATTCTGATACAGATGTAAAAGATACGTCAAACAAAAAAGATTTTTGGTGTAGAAAAGCTTTTCCTTGAGTTTTCTGTGTTATTGAATTGGATGGATAGAGAACAACGAAAGATGTTATCTTGTTATCTATCTTTCTTTTGTTTAAAAATATCAAAAGCCAATAAAAAATATTTCGTGAAGAATTGGAATTTTTCACTTCTAACTATGTTTTACATGTTATTGATGGGAACTTTTTATAGGTTTTGAAAGGGTAATCTGTTTTAGACGCGTTGCTGCTTGATGTACTTAAAGATAGAACTTGGAAAAAATGAATGTGTTGAATTTAATTTTCAGGCAGTAGTACTTTTTCACCTAGAACAGGTTAGACGGTAGTAGGGGATAAGGATAAGTAAGTGTTAGCTTTAGCTTATGGCCTCTGTGTTATTTTATAATACAAGAATATGTAAATGTTGCGTGTGTGTGCTTCTGAGATAAATTTTGTGATCTTTTGAGGAAAGAAAGCTACAAAAGTAACATACGAAGAAAAATAGTTTTAAGGCCCTGGGGATGTTAAGGAAAGTGCGAGAGGTCTATGATCTCGAATAGGAAGTTTTAATAAAAGGTGGAAACTTCATAATGGAGCTGATCATAAAAGAACTAAATTATTATGAAGTTTGAGTGCTCGATTTTTTGTTAAGGCGTGGATAAATTAACTACGGAGTTTTTTATTGGATTGAGTCGTAAAATGTAAGATTAAAGTTGGCTAATTAAATATTTTTTATACTGTTTTTCATTTTATTCTGTAGAATTCTTTATAGTTGGCATATCTGAAGAAACTGTATGTGAATAAGAATAGTTTAAGAAAATGAAAGTAAGATTAAAATCTATATGGTGACTTGACCATGTTCAAGTTCAACCATCATTTTGATGATAATACTTTCTTTCATTATCCTATTGAAGGTCTCTTCCTTGAGTTGAACCAGTAAAGTTACTGACTCCTCACGATTACCCGACAAAAATGCCTACAAAAAATATGCCTAGTTAAAGCAATGTTTTAAAATGTTCAAGTTTTAAATATTTTTAAAAATGAAATCGAATAAAAAAATTAACAAACCTGAGATTAACAATAAAAAATAAAATTGGTAAAATAAACAGTTTATCTAAGTCCTCAAACTTATTTTAGGATGATAAAAGAATTTAATCAATTTTAATTTTGAAAAATGTTTGAAATTTAAACATTTTGAAACAGCATTAGGTATATTTGTCGTAGGGATTTTTGTCGTACAATCAGTATACTACTATTGTGATAAATAGAAAAAACCTTGATAGTGGCAAGGGCTAGTCTGAATGTATACCTATTTAGTCAGACTTTGTTGGTATTCCATCCCTCTCCCGTGTTTCGATCTCCTTGTGTTTTCATTGAATTTCGTCCCTGAGTGAGTGAAAGTATTTTGAGTAGGTAGCACGAAAAGTAAAGTAGTAAAGGAGTGACTGAATCTGAGACGGAAGATTTCCTTTCACTGAAGTTACACTATAGGAAGGTATTTGTAGCAATAATAGTGCTAGAACTCTGTTGCTTTCACTGCTTACTTTCTTTAGCTAAGGTATATAAATATGTTATATTTTGTGTGGATTCGAGATGGTGTAGATGGATGGATGGATTCAGAGAAGTCTACTAGAGAGAATAGTAGTACCTAGTTGGATCGATCGATTAGCTTAGAAATAAATGGAAATGCTGAAGTTAGATAGATAGGAAAGGATAGTCATCGGTTTTCTACTTGGGATATTTTATTATCCGGATAGGACCTACTTGCTCGTTGCTGGGTTTGGTAGATAACTAGAAAATAAAAGTTACATGAGGGAATGAAGTCATGTCATAAGATATTTATATGATTTTAAACCAGGTTCGTCCGTCGTGGTTTTAGAGTCCAGAGAGAGTTAAAGGTATTAGTATTGTAAACTATTACAAGTTGTTGCAGAATAAGTCCTACCTAGTAAAGTGGTTTAGATAAATTTTGACATGCAAGGTTTATTATCGAGAGGGTTGAGTTAGTTTAGTTTAGAGTTTTTAGAGAGGGAGATAGATTTTTATTCAGTTGGCCCAGTTTGGAGAGATTGCAATTGAATGGGTTGCAATTTTTAGGTGGTTTAGTGAAATTTGTTGGCATTTACAAGTAGGTGGAAGAAACAAGTCGTGCGTAAACTTAAAAGGGTTTTATTTTTTATGTATCGACCTTTGAGAAAATAAACCATTCACAACGCTCTAAGAAAGTATCGTCAGTTATCTATTGAACTATTGGAAACCATTGGGTCTATTT
>JAQFZZ010000459.1:0-18186 GCA_034696405.1 Isotoma caerulea
CCAAGCTCAGAAGAGACAGGTTCTAACGCTGCACCAGCAGCTTCTGATACCGGAGTGGCGGCGGATAACCAAGACATACACCCAGAGTGCCTTGACTCTTTAGCAAAAGACATTGCAACCAATGTATACTATACTCCTTCCTTGAAGCCCTTGGAAGAGACGGGGAGATCGAATTTAACGAAGAAGCGGCTAAGAATGCGGGCATCCTGGGTGAAAATGTTTATAAAGAGGCTGTGAAATCGGGAAAGTCATTTTCTTCTGCTGAAATAGAAGCATTCAAAGCTGCTATTCCAGTTCGGCAGTGGTTCCCGGAAGAGACATGGAGGTCACAATTAGAGAAAGATATCACCCAGGCTCTTGATGACTACTGTTCGTCAGGGAGTTGTAAAACATTTATTAAGTAATAATGGCCCAATAAAATGAATAATGTGGGAAAAGCCCTTGCTTTCTTTAATACTATTTCTTTTTATAATTGAAAACTTATCTAATTAAACATACAGCTTTTGCATATTCAGTTACTTCATTCAAAATCTAGACCACGCTTGATAATAGTCTCAACTCAAGTGATTTTGAACGATTTAAACGAGAAACTTCAGTTAGTATCAAAAGCATTTATTTTCTTTCCCTATCTGAATATTTTCCCGTGTCGTTATGAATTTCGTTGAATATTCCAGCGTTACCAATCATTACAAATGCCTACAATTGAATTTCTTTGCAGATTGATGAAAATAATACTGTGTCAAATGAATATTGTTATTAGTTTTTAATTATGCCAAATAAATGAATTAACACAACTTCGAAAACTTACATGGAAAATCTTTATTTAAAAGAAAGCACAAAGCTAATGCATATAGTCGAACACCGAACCAATGAATGAGTCGTTTGCTTGATCTACAGAGCTGTTAAATTGAACACGACTAAAATATTTTTTTAAATGACTAATATACAAATAAAAATCTTTCTGGCTGTTTGTTTCTGCAGTCGTTTTCATATCCTGTGCCAGATGTTACTCAATAAAATAAAACTTGTGTAGGTAGGTCCTTAACAAAAACACCGAAATAGGTATTCTTAAAGCTTGAACTTAACATTTTGTATATTGATAGAATCGGGTGTCATTTAAGATAAGAATAAAACCATACCAATCATTTAATAATTATGAAGTCGATCAATATTAAATACAACAGACCAGTCTAATTGTAGTAGCAGCATAACATAACAATATTTGCAACATTAGCATTAATTTTTTGCGATCATACTCATTTTACATCACACTTCACTAGTTCAGCTGTCTATATACGATAGTATTATAATCTTTACCTCTGATCCAAGCAACAATTCACTAGACATTTTAAAAGGTAACATTCGTTTCTTTGATTAAAGTTAGTCAGACGAATGACAGGCTAATTAACAGCTTTAGCATCTTCGCCAGAAATTTCTACAATCATACTACAAACAAGCAACTTATTAGAGATGAGGAAAGATTCCCATCCGAATTATTCTACACTAATATTATTAGGGGAAGATCTACGTTGGTAGATTGGATTTAAATTAGAGGCGACCGACCCACCGCTACAAGATATTATAGGAGAGAGGTATTTTTCTAGGTAGGTAGTATTAAATTCATCATTATCATAACTAACTTCTAACTTTACAATTTTCATAAAAATTCAAAACTTGTCGAGGTCTTTGCCGCATCTTACTACATCAATCTTATTCATTACCAGTCGATGACATTCATAAACAATTACTGGAATTTTATTAAATTTTCTGTAGCCTGACACACCATAAAAGACACGATTTTCCTTTCGATCTCAAAGTGAACGCATGAGGGCGGACAATCAACATGTAAAATCGCTCAATCATTGTTTTGTTATCACTAGTGGCTCGTACACAAAAATGTACCTACTATTTGGTTTACTGGAGGTCATTCATTTTAAAAGTTATTTGAAGTGCGTCGAACGTGACCCAATTCACTCACAATGACAGGAAAATGTTCAAGAAAAAGCCTCTCGTTTGAGTGATATTATAATATACTATATAGAACTGCTTGAGTTGCTGGCCTATTACTAATGGCAGTATATGGTTTTGAATATGACATGACAAGAGTTGTAGTTATATATTGGAATTAAAAAGAAGGTGACAGAGAGCAAAGCAACTGGTTAAAAATTACCTAATCATGACTTTGCAATTGCTCACCATTATATTATATTGGCGACTTCTGATTCATTCACTCACACAAACAGCGCAACATTAAAATCATATAATAAAACGGTTCACCTAACAGTAGGAAGCGCAGTGTCATCAAATGCCGACAAAAGGTCTTAAAATACCGGCGGAGTTTAAGACTGACTGAACTAACTACAGTTTAAAGTGAAATGCATAGGCAACTTCAAGTTTGACTTGTGTTCAAGATGTTTGTTTCCAACCAACTTTTGCACCAGTCGCAGTTTGCGAGTCCACTTAAGTTCGTCGAGGAAATTTCAGGTTAATTACAGGAATCTGCGTGTCTTATATTTAGTCAAACATCATAAGTCAAGATAGTAGGAGCATCAAAAGGTACCTACAGTTATAGTTACATTATTTCTAATCTAAGAGCAAAAGTATGCCTGAATACAGTTCATTTTACAGCTTGCATGCAACAAATCATGTATGAAAAGTGTCTTCCTTGGCGTCAGCCACAAGTGAATGGTGGCAACATTATAGCGATCCTAATAATAATAGTTCCTGTCAGTTAAAGCCTTGCTAAAATCCTAATTATAACTGCTTCTTAATTATTGTTTTTTAACAAGTGGTATATAAAGCCGAATCAATTAACTATTTCTTCTTAAGAGTAAAGAATCCCCGCTTTTTAGGTTCGTCTTTCTTCTCTACTGATGATGCTGGAAGGGTTTGGGCTCTTGATGGTCCTGCTCCAGCAGCCTCACTTTGACTTACATCTTGGATTCCTCTTACCCATTGGGTCATTTCTTCATCATCTTTAGCTTGGAATAAATACTCTCCTCCTAGGACCAACCTACAAACATAAATATAGTGGGTATTACAAACACCAATTTTATCAGACAAGCCAATTTATACTTGAAAGACAAAGAGAGATGCGCTTGAGTAACCGTCACTACATTTTCGGACAAAAGTTTTATTAACGAATACTTACTTCAATCGGAAAACATGCTTTTTCTTGGTGTAATCGGCCGCCACCTCGGCAGTAGCTCCAGAAAGATCAACTGGGTTTTCTCCACGGAAATATGCCTCAGGTTGGGTCTTGAAGTTCTTTTGATCTTTGTAGAACAATATAGATCCTCCCTTGAGAACCAAGTAGACTTTGTCCCAAGACCTGTGTACAAACAAAGACACTTGGTAATAACAATCGCTTTGAAGTAATATCACATTTATTTCAGTAGTACGAATAATACCTGTTGGAGGCTTTCTTGGTGGTGGATTCCCATTCATGCTTTCTTGTTAATAGACCTTCCAAAACGCCGTCTTCGCTTGGTCCTGGTCGCTCTATTCAAATTAATGGGAAGATATAAATATGAATTATTTATTGGATTTAGTATGCTCCAATTATAAACCAACCAAGCTAGGGAAATTAGGAAACATTTTATAATTATTAAGTACCATCACACCAAAAGCCAAAAACAAAGCTCAAGCCACCAAAGCAGCACATTTTAGAAAAGAATAGTTTTACCTTTTGTCACGAGCAACATGGGGTTTATCAGACTGAAGTTAAGCAAATCAATAGCACGCTAAGTAGCAAACGTAACTCTAGTGTATCCGTAATTTTATTTCCTAGAGGAGAAAGGAGAACTCAGCATTTTTTCAACGCTTTCACAAACCACTCCAGTTGATCCGTCAGTATTTTTACTACGATAGTGAAAGCATGATTTGATTATCTCTGAGAGTATTTTACACCTCTTCAGAATTAAAAAAATGTATTTAGCTATTTAAATTAAATTGTAGTTAAAGTGAATAAGCACTACAGGTGCGAAGATTGTTTTGAAGCAAATGCCCTCTGCCTATGTTCAAAAATACCTTTAAGTTTCTGAATATTAGACTCATCATCAGATGCACTACCACCAGGTATTGCTTCGAGGGTGGAACTTTTAGATTTTTTCCATCGGAAACTTCTAAATGGTGATTTGGACCGAGACCGACCACCTCGTTTGAATTCATCCTCTTTATGGTATATTAGTCACAGTAACACATAACACAAAACATTCACAGTGCAAATTAGATAATGGCAAAACAAAATAATTTATAAACGTAATACATACACTTTCATGCACACAACGCCATGTTATAAAGCCAAATAATTATTAAAAATTACTTTTGCAAGCGGATACAATTTGTAATAGAAGCAGAATAAAAGCTGTTTATTTCAATTAAGTCAAGAAAATAGGTGTACACAAGATTTTACAGGTTAAGAAATGTACGATAGTCGTAGGTGAAGGAAAATACAATAATAATTTGATGACAAGACGGAAAATTTACAATGAAACATTTTAACAAAAGGGTATCAAAGCACAAAGGCCAAAAGTGAAACCGATGAGCATGATAAAACTAATTAAACTCACGGGCATCATATTCAAAATCGTCGTCATCATAATCATCATACTCCATCCCTACACTTGCAGGAGATGAGGCTCTAACTTTAGGAGTGTTTGGGCTCCTTGGTGAAGACAGTTTGGATTTGATAGGGGAAAGTGAAGGGATTTTTATTGCGGCTAGATGAGAATAAGCGAGTGCTATTTAATCAAACTATTTAATCCAGTATTATTTTTTCTTTACAAACCGTCAATACGTGCATTATCTAACTCTACGTTTTAACAAAAAATACTAAAAATCAACTACTCGTTTGTAGTTCATGTTAAATCATCAGCGATTAGGACAGTTAAAAAGGCACAATACTCAACGAAATAAGTAAGGTTAGTTACTGCTAGAGGTTTAGTTGAACTCTGTACTGAAACGCTGTATACGAACATTAGTATAAAAACTGAATACTACTTAATGTGGCTCTTTTAACAAATATAGCGGTTATAAAATCGCAAAACTTTTTCACTAAAAACATGATCCCGCTACTCATAATTCTAAAGCGGAATTGCTAACTTTGGCTATCATATTTTAAGATGAAATAATATTCAGTAATTGTTGGATCTATTATACCTGGCCTTTTCTGCTTAGTTTCTTGTCTTGCACTTTGTGTCCGTCCAACAGACGCTATAGTAAGTGAGTAGTGAGGTTGTGATCAAGAAAATCCAAAGAAGTGCATGCAAAAGAAGTACCACCACAAAAATTCATTTCGTGCAAAACTCGTAAGAAAATTTCACTTAAGCTCACACGACATTAAATTAATACAAATACACATTGCCAGATTTTAAAAAGCAAATTTCATATTATGTTGAAACATTACCGGCTGAGGAAGAGGATATTGCAACGGGTTCTCTTTCGGAGACTTGCTCCGGTGATCGAGCACCATCAACCCTTTCTTCGGGGGACTTTGGAGGAGACTTCTTGGCTATCTCTTCAGCTAGCCGCCTATCTTCTTCGTCTCTTATTCGTTTCTCTCGTTCACGGAGCTCGTACTGCATAAATATTACAAATGAGTATAGTCATATATAGTTTAATTAGGCAATTAAAATTATCTAACTAATTCTATGTACACTCATTTATTTTCATTAATCATATGAAATGGAAGGTCTATAGAGAAATGTCACCTATGTTACTCATTGTTCAACTAACCTATAACAATGAATCATGCGTTTTACAAGAATGGTATTCAAAGTAGTAGTTTATGAATGGTAAATTTATGATGAAAACCAAATTAGTTGATTAATTGAAACAATTAATTGAGATTCAACACAGAAAAAGAAAGATACAACAATCACCATTTCATAAGGATAGTATCCCCCTTCTTGGCCCATTCTCTTTTCCTGCTCTCTTATTTCCAGCTAACACAGACACATAGGTAATTACGAAAAGGGACAGCACCAGAATCAAAAGAGGGTAAAGAAAATATAGGAACAACTCGATACGGAATAATGAATTCACAGAAAGACTTCAATCCTTCATGCAAATATCTTACTGATTGTCATTATGATAGGAACCTAAACGAATCTTTCGGGGCCATATGAATTTCCAAGAGCAACTCCTTAATACACAACATACCGTTGTTAGACGTTCCAAAGCAATAAATCTCTCTTCTTGGGCTTGTGCTGACTTTTCGAATGCTTCATGTTTCTTTATAAGGTTTTCAACTTCATCTATCGTGTATCCCAAGTCAGAACTTAAAAGGTAAGGTTCTTGTGCTATCAGCCATGCTTCTGCAACTGCTGCATCTCTGGCGAACTGGTAGACTTCCAAAACTAAAATAAAACAAACAAACAAACAATTACAATAAATATAAAATTTACTAAATTTAGACACGGGTGAAATTTAATATCTTTAATTACTGAGTTGTAAATGTTCCCATCTCTCTTCCCATCTGTGAAGCATGCCGTTCCTTTGGTTTGTTAGTCCGACAACCTTTTCTTTTATCTGAAATACAAGAACTTAAGTTCTTAAATCTGAAGGTTTCAAATATTTAGTTTTTAGTTCACAACACAACAGCGACTTACCTCATTGGCGGCGTAATGATTTCGAGACAATAATTCTTTACCAAGGCGGAAACATGCAGAGAAATTGTCCTCCCTAGCATCGATCTCAGCCTTCAAACTCTGATGGTTATTCATCAATAATTCTACTCCGCTGACGTCTCTATAAAGTTAATATCCTTCATCATTTCTCTGATGATACTTGAGTTTTTGGCAGTTTATTTATTCCAACATACCTTGGTTTTTCTGATGTGTTCATTTGAATAATGACATCGTCCATCCACAACATAAGAGTTCGAACCATATTAAAGAATTTGAACAGATCTCCCGTGTCTCCCAATTTCTGCTTTCTTGCTTCGCATAGTGCTTTACAAGTGAAAAGGTGAGTAAATAAACGTTTTTCCAAACGGAGATAGCCATGCAGAAAAAAACTACATTATGCATTTTTGACAATACCTTGTAAGTTCATCCATGCACTAACTACTTCAGCTTCTCTGTTGGTAATTTCCTTAGCTTTGTCTCCTGCATACGCTGCCTGCAGTTTCCTAGAGTCGTCTTGGATTTGTTCAACCTTTAAATCATAAAAATCAGTAATGTGGTTTTGAGCATATATTTGTATAATTTATCCTTAACTTAATACAAAATACCTCGGACTGGAGTGCCTGTAAGTCTTGTAAAAATTGCACATGTTTTCTCTGCAGCGCAGATACTGAGCCAGTGTCACGCCCAACTTCATCTGGTAACGCGGTCTGCTTCTCAGCTATTCTGCTAAGGACATCTTTGCAATCATGGAAGAATTTATGGAGTTCTCTGGATGCTGCTAACATCTGAGTGCGAGTGTCAATAAGTTCTAGTAGATCTGCCCAGGCTTCGTTCAGTCCATCTTTCCATTCGGCAATTGTTGCAGCGTCTGAGTGTTTGCTTGCAATGAGTCCATCAGCCATTTCATTGACTAAGGCAACTCTCTCGTTTCCGATTGATTCTGTTTCCCTTGCAAATTCCTTAAATCTTTCCCATAACATTGTTACATGGTCATAGTCTTGTCCCAACTCATGCGAACTGGCCACCACTTCCCGTTCAGCAATCCACTGTTCCAAATCGTCAACTTCACGGTTAAGCATAAACAATTTAATTGCCTCTTCAAGTTTTGAACGTCTTTCATGGGCTAGATCTTTAAGGCCTGCATAAAGTTTGTCAACTTGGGCCTGCTTCAGTCCAATATTGTCACTTTCAGGATGCTCTTGTAAGATAAGCTGCCGAGCGGTTTCACCTAGTTGTCTAATTGTATCAGCATAGTCGTCAATATCGTTCTCTAAGGCTTCGTGCTTCTTAGTCAAATTTTGGGCAGAAATCTCGTCCTTTCCTCTATCCTCAGCCATCATGTATAATTCTTGTTCTGACATCCAGGCTTCAGCTTCTGATGCATCGAAAAGATACTGTTGTGCTCTTTCAGACTGGATTAATTTTTCTTTCCTTTGGTCAACTGCATCTTTAAGTTCATCCCATTTCTTTTTCAGTTCATCGTTTAACCTGTCAAATTCATCGGCATCGGCATGTCCTTCATTGATCAGTTTTTCTCCATTTCGAATGATAGTAATGATTCGAGGTTCATGGTTTTCAATCTCGTTCATCATGGACTTGTTCTTTTTCTTCAAGATAGTTACATTGTAAAGGCTGTTTCCTAGTTCTGTTGAAGTAGCCAGAGGCATTTTTTCATCAACCCAAAGTTTCTCATCTTCTACATCTCTGCGGAATTGATAAGCTTCCTTCTTCTTCTCTAGCTGTTGCTTTCTAATTACATGAAATGAAATGCATATTTAATATGAAATCACTTCAAAGTCAGCAACTGAAATTATATTTTAAGTTGAAAAGAGGTAAGCACGTACCGCACAACAAGAGGATCCTTCAATTTAGAGAATCGACTTTCTACGATGGCCTTCTTTGAAACGATTTCCTCTACTTTGTCTGGATCCATCTGCTTAAGATATTCTGCTTGGTTTTCTAGTTCAGTGACCTGCTTAGCTTTCACAGCCATTTGCGTCTCAATCATCTGTAAATCAAATTGTTGTTCTATTATAACTCAAATTCAATAAGATCCCATGAACTGTCTATTAAATCTGAACCATACTTGTTGTTTTTGCATGAGAATGTTGACGGATGCCAAGTCAGCGCCAGTATCACCAGAGTCAATTTGTTTTTCTAAGTCTGTTATCCATGTATCGATATCGTCGCACGTCTGTTCGTAAAGAACTTGACGATTGGCGTCGAATAATCTCTCACCCTGAAAAAATAAATGCCCGTTTAATTTTACTATCCATTAGATAAATAATGGGCCGAAAAAACAATTTGCTGTTTATGAATGAACAGTAAATACCTTTTCTTTGGTGGATCTCTCTAAATCATCGAAATGACTCTCCAATTCCGTAACTTTAGGCTGTAAGTATTGAGCGAATTCTGGTTTTTCTTGCATTAACAATTGTGCAGCCTGTTGAATTGCTGTCAATCTGTCCTTGTTCGAAGCAATTTCGGCTTCAAAGGCTTGATGTCTTGTCCATTTACTGTGGACTGTCTTAGCACTTCTGTATGTCTCATCCTGAGCTATCATGCTCTTTTCTTGTACCCATTCACCCAACTCTTCACAATCTTGCAAGAACTGGTGAAGCTGAAGTTGTTCTTTAAGTTTTTCGAGTTGTTCAAGAGCTTTTTTCTTGTTAGCATCACGTCTTTCTCGGATGCTGTCCGACTTTTTGCCAATTTTGTCAGCTGAAATATTAAATCGCATACGACATTAGTAATTTACTATGTAACAATAAAACTCCAAAATTAATAAAATACCTTGTGCGTGACCTTCCCGACAGAGAGTTGAAGCAAACTGGATAACCCCGTTGATTTTTTCATCGTTTGCATCCATAGTTGTAAGAAGCGCCTCGTGACGCTTAATAAGACTTTCGGCTTGTTCCAAGTTAGACTAAATTTAAAAAAACAGTAATTTTTAGTTTTTTATTATTGATTGCCATTAGAAAGACTAAAATAAGTTAATCTTACAGGTGTTTCATCCTTGGACAAAATGTGCTCTTGCTGGGACAGCAATACTTCAGCCTGCTTAGCATCACGCATAAATATTTGAAGGTTAAGGTTCTGTGAAAGGAAATCTTGCCTATTATCCCACATCTGTCGCAACTCATCCCATCCATCTTTTAGAGCCTTTAAACGCTCTCGGAGGAACATGTATTGGGGATCACTCTGAGTTGAAGGTTCCTACATAAATTAAACAAATAATACATTTTAAATTACTATATGTTTATGTAATGATTACGTTTTCTATTGTGTTAAGTTCTTACGGTGAAAATTCTCTCTCCATATTCCATCATCTTTTCATAATCTTCGACATAATTCTCGATTTCATCTTTGATATTTTGGTGCTGACTGAGTAGTTTCTCAGCTTCAGCAAGGCTAGTGGGAGCGTCCTCCGAAGCAATTTCGGTTTGTGTTTTGGTCAGCCAGGCTTGGAAATGATCTAAATCGCGAAGGAAACGATGAAGATCGCCGGCTTCTTCTAGTTTCGAGTCTCGTTCTTTCAGCTATACACATATACCTCATTAAGTTAATCAAGCACGATTTGACTGTAATAAATGTAAAATAACATAAAAAAATGATGAGTAAAATATTACCATTTGAGTAAGCTGTTCCCAAACCGTTCGTATCTGATCAATTCGTTCGCGAATAACAGCAGCTTCTTCGGGATGGTCTTCCGCAATACGGTCAGCCTCTTTTTCCAGGGCCTCCAGCTTAGCCTGAATAGCAGCCAAATCTCTTTCCATACCCGATAAACGACGCTGTGGATAAAAAGCAGATAAATAATGTACCATGTTGATAATTTAAGAACAAATAATTGTAAACCTTCATACCTGGAGGGTCATAATACCAGTAAGATCCATTTCCAATGTAGCGGTCTCTTCCAAAATTCTTGTCTTGTCCTCAATCCAAGCAACAGTTTCACGGCATTCGATGTGGAACGTCTGAAGTCCATGAGCGGAGTTAAGTTCATCTCGCTTGGCTTCAGCTTTTTCTCGCAGCTCGGACCATTTCGCATTCAGTTGATTTTGGCGACTGACAATTTCTTCTGAATTAGGATGCTCAACGTGAAGTAGTTGACGAGCTAATTGATTAACCACTGCAACTCTAGATGCATTTGAATTCATCTCCTTTTCAAATCCATCATAACGATGTTTCAGGATTTCAACATCTTCAATGTCCTTGGCTGGAACCATAGTCTCCAACATGCGTTCCTTCTCAGCTACCCATTGTTCGACACCCTCCGATTCTGAGAAAAGTTTGTACAAAGAAAGAGCGTCCAAAAGTCGCTGTTTCCTGAGTTTCGCCAATTCTGTGAGTTCTTTGTATCTTCTATCAATGCTAGCAAGCCTTTCTACAACTTCCGGACTATCTTTGTCCTGTTCACCAAGCATCTGGGCTTGTTGGTGAAGTGCATCAATCGTACTGGCATAGGTCTTCAATTCCTCAGTAACGTCATCGTGTTTCTTCAATAAGGATTGCACGTTGGACTCATCTCTGCCAACATCTTCACTGGAAACCAATCGTAGCATATCAAGCATCCAAGTATCCACGTCATCAGCATCAGTAAAGAACTGTAATTCAAAACAGTTACATTTTCAGAAATGAATTTAGAACTAGTAAATGGTTTTATGAGTTTAATAAAACGCATGATGCATACTTGATGGTAGTCAACAGCTTCGGTGAGTCTGTTCTTTCGATACATTAATAGATCTCTCAAATTGTTCCACAAGTTTGTGATTTCCTGCAAACGTTCCTGAATCTTTTCAGCTCCAAATTGCTGGGAGTCAACAAGATCTTGTCCAACACTAACAACACTTTTTAATTGACCTTCATGACTGCTGATTTCATTTTCAAGCGCCTTTTGCTTGGACAGTAGCAGGTGTACGGTTGTCAAGTCATGACCAATATCTCCTTGGGAAAGGATATTATCTTTCTCCTTAATCCAGTTCTCCTCTTCGGCCATATCCCAATAGAACTGCCATAACTTTCGACTTTCTTCCAATCGTGTTCTACGTTCAATGGCTAGTCTTACCAACTCAGCGTACGCTTCCTGTTAGTAGACAATGGCATTAAATGGGATGTAAAAATATGGAATGAAACACAGTATTAATATGCCAGAAATATAAGTAAAACATACCTCGAGTTGTTGTACTCTTTCCATAACTGCTGCAGGATCAGCTGGTCGATAACCCTCCAGCCCACTATCAAGATCCTCGCTGATAAATCTCTGCGAGTTCTGTACAACTGCCTTTACACGGTCACCAAGAACATTAATGTCTGCCTCAACCAAAGAATGTTTCTGCAGTAAATCTTCTACACCCATTAGATGCTTTCCATAATCCTCTGAAAGCAATCGCATTTTGATTTCCTCCATAGAATCCAGAATGTAAAGCATTTCCTGAAAGATAATAGTTGACATTTTTATAATTCTGATCATTTATGGTTGTTTTAATGCATGTTTAACTTTAATATCAATTTACAAACCTGGAAGCCTTGCTGAAGCTGCAGAGACGCTTCGAGTCGGAGCCGCCTTGCTCTCAACAATTCGAGCAGGTACTCCCATAATCGCAAAACATTTTCCTTTCTGATATTGATTCTCTCAATATCATGATAGTTTTCGGTTTCCAGTTCTGAAGCTACTGCAACAACTGCCAAAACTCGCTCTTCATAAGCAAATATATCAGTTTCAATTGCTTCGTGTTTCTTTGCGGCAGCTTCGACGGCAGGAAGGTCAAATCCAAAGTTATCTTGAGAAACTAATCTTTGATTTTCGCTCAACCAAGTTTCCCTCATGCTCGCCTTTCGATTAAATCGAGCAGCAAGTTGTTCTAATTTTTCTTGTCTGATCAATTCTTCTCTCAATGACAACTCCCTAGATAATTCGAAACATAAATGACAGTACATTTCACTTAATTTTCACCCATAATATATCCTTTTCAGCCAAAAATTAAACCTCACCTTTCGTGCTCTGCCTTCTCAAGCCGTTCCCAAGCTTTGTTAATGTCTGAAATAAGCTTTCCTTCCCTTGGTGTGTACGGCTTTTGGTTATTTGCACGCATTCGTGATTGCAGAGTAAAAAGTAACACTTCAAGATTGCCCTTTTCATCAAATTTCGGTGGTTTTTCTACCGTTCTGTAGTTATTGAACTGTGCAAGCTGCTGTTGGACACCAACTAATGAGTTAGCGAATTTTCGATCTCCTAATTGATCAATTGTCAACTCAATCCATTTAAGTAAGTCTGATGTGAGTGTTTCATATTCTTTGATCATACGATCATTGTCCATTGCAATTCCAACAACCTTAAAAAATCATTATCATTAAGATTGTGATTCGTATTCGATTTGCTACCAATTATAACATTTTAAGTTTTTCAAGAAAACCCTGCAAGGACATTTACATACCTTGCTAATACGCTTTCCTTGAACAGTTTCTTGCTTAAGCTTGGAAAAGTAATGGTAATAGGTGACAACATAAGTGATAATTGATTTCTCATCTGGCTGCTCTACAAACACATCCTCAGCATCCAACAATTTTGTCAATCCAAGTTTAGACTCAGCAACATTGAATGCGTTGTTGAGATTATACATGGCATTGCTGTGGGACAGTTTTTCGTATTGAATTAGGTCTGGTCGATGCTTGTGAATGAGTGCATTAAAGGCCAACCCATCCCGCCAGGATGTGGTGAAATTACGGATATTAACATTGCTGTATCCAGCCGTTTTCATCTGGCACCAAAGTAGAAGAGCATCCTTAGCAGATTTAGTCTCTTTGCTATCCACTTGTTCGAAAGTGATATCTTGAATCTAAAATGGGACAATATTTTGAAAATAATTTAGTTTTTCTTAATTCACAAATTTCTTTAAAAACTAGCACAAGCAAACACTAAAGAGGTAGAGGGATTGATCCAATAACAAACAGGTACCGAGGAATTTCTTCCAAACAAGAATGGATAATGATGACGAACAACAGGTTCAAGAAATCGCCAGTCGTAGTTGACACTCTTGCAATAGTCAAGAAATTCAGGATCATCAAGGATAGGAAGGTTAGCAATTATGGCAGAATAGATCTGTATGATTCATTTTAGGGAAAGAAGTACTCAACTCAAAGCAAGGACAAATTCGGGTATTACAAAGGATTAACAAAACTCATCAAAAAGCAAGAAAAGTTATTATTATCATTTTCATAGTTTTACGAGACCTGAAAGCGCAAGATAATTGTCCAAATGAGGCCAAGAGTCAATCGGGCGTTGCCGTCAACGATATCATGAGAACCCATATTCTCCAAATGAACACGCTGTTCTTTCAAGAAACTTAGGGCTTTGTCCACATTTTCTAGGCAGTGAATTCGCATTTTTCCTTTTGTTGGTCGTGGCTATTAATTTATCAAATAATTAGATAGACACACGCATACATTTATTTTCACATCAATAATTCACTCCTTCCAGTCCAGTCATACTGCTAATCATAAATCATACACTTACAAGTCTTTCTCCAGAAAGAACTTCCAACAATTTAAGGAGCATTTTTCCATCTCGGAGGTCTGTGTAAAGATCACTTATCCGGCAGGAAACACGGACCAAATGAGAATTGATCCATTTGGTAAAAGTCTTCTTCTGTACAGTTTCTCGCTCATCTATTAAAAATACGTACCGTTTAGAATTACGCCACTGCCATATCGCCCCTATTGCACTAGTTTGCTGCTAAAAAAACCTTTCATAACAACTTCACACAATTGCCGTTTTTCCTGTTCCATTTTTTATCTACCTTTTGTGCTTTCATCTAACTTTCACATCACTCTTCATTTTTAGCACCTGTGAATTAGCCATAATTTTTGCCATTCTACCCGGCTAAAACTTTTTCTTAAGACAAAGTATACCTTTGAGATCACGAATATATCGTTCGTAAACAGTTGCCTCTACGATTTTCAACTCTTCCTTACTCATCCCTTCATTTCCCCCATTCTCAAATGAAAAAGTTCGTATAGAGGTTATATTAGGCCTGCGAGGTGATGCTGAAGATGAAGTGGGCGAAAATACTGGATTGGGTGATATTGGTGAAGGAGAAGGGGATGGAACTCCTTCAGACTCGTTTACAGAGGCCATTATTTATCGCACAATAATACTGGAGAAGGTAAAAGCCTCGCCCCGGCTTCTTTTATCGTCAATTTTTAATGCCTCAAAATCCAAATAAGAAAGTCCTTTCCAATTTCACCTGTAGGCCCTGATAGTTTTTTTTGAAATCGTTGACAATAAGCCCTACACGAAATATACGGCGCAAACTACAGCATGACCACGCCAAAAACACAATCCTTAAGAAAGAGTGAGAACAGCACCATGGGATTGCAATAGTATGTCTATATACTCATTTCCTCTTCAAAAAAGTATTATTTGATCATGCATAAGCTCAACTTGATATAGGCCACTAAGTTGGGTCTCAGTAAACTGATAAGATAAGTCAATACCGTTTACACTGTTAAATATCCGTTCAATATATAATATCACACAGCAAACCAATGCGGTTTTGATTTTGCCTTAGTCATTCAAACTTCCATTCGCTTTACATATTTAGGTATAGGTATTTAACACAATGAATAGTTTTACATAAATTAATCAATTATGTTATCATGAACTGCCCGGTGGAGAAAAATATTAAGCATATCAGACAGAACAATAAACACAACTTTTACTGTCCCATATAAACTGAAAAGTCGTGTTGTGGTTGTAAGTGTGAAGACATAATTATAATATCATAGCTATCTCTTAACTAAATTGAACTTACCACAATATTCAATTATTTGCTTTTTGACTTTGTAAACATGTTCTAATTGCTGAAGGGTGGTGCAACCAACATCATAAAATTTCAAGTTTCTGATAATAGGTTTTTAGTGTCATATAAAATAGCACTATATGAATCATTTTACCTATGCTTTAATATTTTAGTTATCTGAAAAACACATTCTCAAAATGAGCGTACCATTGCACTGGGACCGGAATGTAAATGAATGAAAGTTTTAGTTTTTCTTTCCTTTTCATTGATTCCTTATTTTTCTTTTCTTTTCATTACACATTATATATACTTTCAAAATGTATAAAAATATTAAAACGCTTTTAAAGTTATATCTTTATATTTTTCGAAGTTGCTAGTCTTAATTAATGCTGTGAAGAGGAAAATCCATATACTTTCTTGTAGAAAGTTTCTACTCCTCTTCCAACATCAATCTCAATTCCACAGTTTCAGTTTTTTATGTAACAAAATTACTGAACTGATTACTTTCCTTCATTTTGTCTAAACTAAATATACTTGATCTATACACTATAATCCATACAAACGTACCGGCAAGAGCTTTGATACGAGATCGCTCAAAAAGACGAGATGATGAATTTCCTCCATCATATTCCAAGTCTTCAATTATGTCCTGCTGAAGTTGAGGGTCCCAGCGGACGTTTACACTGATGTCGGTCGTCATTTCTGCTCACGGTATTGAGAGTAATTCTGTAAGAAAATAAACAAAAAATATCGTTTAGGAAAAATATCAATACAAGAAATAGACATATCAAGATGTTTAACTTTCCATTAGCACTTAGCACAAGTTTAATGATGACAGTTTATACTTTTACAAGCATCTCGCATAATACTCTTGTGACCATCATTAGCCGTACTTTCCAAATGGACTAAACTTTAGATAGAGTACAAGGAATGTCAATCATCACACTGCTAATGGAGAAAACTATCTCAGTAAAAGTAGTTAAAGCTCATGGACAATCGGATCGAAGATTATAATTCTATACCTTGAAGAACTAACAAACAATTCGAATATAAAGAGAAGGCCATGTCATAAAGGGATTGATTATTTTCAGAAATAGGCCATTGACCAACTTAGGTAAAGCATTCATTCTTCTGAACTTCTGTAAAGATATTATAGCGCTTTCACCGTACCTCTCTTAGGCCAGATGCAGTGAATCGAAAAGGATGAAGAAAAGAAGAAAACGTAATGTAACTACACCGGGAATCAGAAGCTGTTATTATATACCTACTGGGTTAGTGAGCCAAACCAAGTATTGATCAGACTTCCGTCTGTCTCCCTCCCTCCTCGGTCTTCTACCCGACCGAATCCCGAGTTGAATGCACCAAAAAGTTCTAATCACACAGAAAATGAGAAAACGCTGAATTTCCAACACAGGCGACCGAAGTAAACCAGATACAACCTACCATTTCATTATTTCATTTACTTTCTTTTACAATTTAACCGAGAAAATACAAACTACGAGCATTGAATTGAGAGAGATCACAACACGTAATGATAATGAAAGCACGAAACCTACCAAAATATTTATTTGCTTTGAGATTCTTCATTAATAAAAAACAACTATTACAATTTCTAGGTTGAATTAAGCTATCATTTGGAAACAAACGATACTTCAATTGGTTGAATAAACAAAGAGAGCTACTTTTTGTAACACTCACTAATTCAATTCTTCCTGCTTAGAGAGCGTTATTTCTATGGATAAAAATGTTTGAAATAGATCCACGCCCAACAGAAAAGAATGCCAGTATCGTAATCGTATCATAGGAAATGTCGTTACATGTTACAAACGTGCAAATGCAATCAAACCGGTAGTGGTAGCAATACCGTGACAGAATTCCATTAGATCTCAATACACAATAATCAACCTTTCTGTTTTCTCCCCTTTTCTGTAGATGAAAGATAACACGACAACTACTAACAAAAACACATTTCTTGCAAATGTTTTTCTGTAACCTTACTAATGAGATGCGATGAGGTCAACTAAACCTACTTAACACTAATGGGTGGATAAAACATTTGAGAATAGTCTCTACTTATATGGCATAAGTAAAAGGATCATACTGAATGAATTTATAGTAATCCTCAAAATAAATGACTCACTGCTATTTAAGACTCAAATAACTTAATAGCATCATCATTAATAAACTATGCACCACCCACCAGATACACAAACGTAAGTTTTTACTTTTACCCAAAACTTTAGTACTACTTCATAATTTTAAATCGGTCAGTAGTCAGTAATAAATTTAACAGAAATAAAGATTGCTAGGCTAAAGGGAGAAAGCAATATGTAATGAATGAAAATGAATGAGCTTTATGTCAACACGATGAGTTTTTATTTTTTAAACGAAAAAGAAGAAGTGTAGCATTACAAGTTTTCTACTTCATTCTGTTCTGTTAATTGTTAATTTATGTGAACTTGTCCATTGTATGATTTAAAACATTATTGTAAGAATATACATCAAATCAACCCATACCTCAAACTCAAAATGTCAACAATCACTTACAACTTTATTCGATTATATCATTATAGTATTGATATTGATGTTAAATAAACCTTTACTTTTTACTTTTGCATTATAAATATATTTACAAAATTCTAACCCTTCGATGATATTACTATTTAATTACTACCTCTCAAAGTCACAGTCACCGTTAGTATACCGTGGTTAATATACCTTACGTCACGATCTCTACATTTTTCTCATATCGTGCG
>JAQFZZ010000460.1:0-18178 GCA_034696405.1 Isotoma caerulea
TGCACTCTCCTCGATTATTTCGGAAACCTTTGGTTTGTCTGAGGTTGCACTCTCCTCGATTATTTCGGAAACCTTTGATTTGTCTGAGGTTGCACTCTCCTCGATTTCTTCCACAATCTTCGGCTTGTTGGTGGCTGCACATTCCACTATTTTGTTCAAAACCTTGGGCTTTTCAACAACCGAGGGTTCTTTTTCCAGACCTGCTTGTACGAAAGCAGCAAGTAATGCCTCATATAAATCAGGCACCAGGACCTTTGGTGTAGCTTTGTCAACTATAGACATTGACACTGTCCACCTATTGAACCCGTACCCCTGATAACCGAATATATATTAGATATTAGCAGACTATCAATTAAAGAAAACCTTTTAAGTATCAACACTCAGAGGATAGAAAAAGGAGTTCTTACAACAATCGTATCTTTCGTAACAGAGTGGAATGTGGTAAAAGCATCTCCTTGCAGATAGAGTGAATCCAAAATGTCCTGGTGTTTTTTAGTCCATGACGCACGGTTTTTCAGATATTTTTTAAACACCGGGGGCATTTTCAATTGCATAAAAACGATGTAGGTAAGTTTTTCCGGTCCTAGTTCAACTGGTAGATATCGAATATTATCCATAGTTTTGGTGATCTCCCACCCATAGTCAACCATAAGGATCTGTTGTTCAGAAATTCGTAATATTATTTATTGTATTTAAATCATTAAATTCTACTATATTCGTGGTCTGCTGGGTTCTAAATTCATTTTTACAAAAATAACTAAAATAACTTCAACAAAATTTACCCGGAACTCCTCTTTGTGTCTCCCCAAGATAATTCCTCTATGCCACTCATTGGTAACACCATTACAAGTTGTGCAGAAGACTAGTACTGGTAGGCCTATTTGCATTAGCGAGCGGACCTCTACTTCTGGGCGATGACTTCTGCTTGTCCATCGAGGGGATCTAACGATAAACGGTACACTTTATTGTTCGATCTGATCAGACAGTAAATGATACTTTTGAAACCATAATATTTGAATATAGAGGGAAAACTTACTGAATATCCATTTGAAATCGCTCCAGCTGATTCCAATAAATTAGGGGAACAGCAGCTATTCTCAACGGATGAAAAATTGATGTGATTACACAACGAAACGCATCACCAGGGGTAATCTTACTGTCACAGCTGAGAAAACGTTCATAATACTTGACGTACCCTTGAGGGAGGTACATCCTCATAGATAAATCCCGTGCCTTTTCCGTTTCCTTTTCAACTTCAGCCTTCCAAACACGAAACTTATCAATATTATCGTTTGAAACGATGTAATATTCTATCAGCTCATTGGTTCTGTCAGCTTTTTTAACGGACTCAATTGTGACATCATAAGCATCAGATTCCAACTGAACTTCCAGAAAATCTTTCCACGACGAAAATCCCCAATTCGTGCAGTCAAACGGAATTCCAAATTCTTTATACAACAATTTAGGAATATCTTCAGTGACGATGTTTTCTTTCATGTGTAACCCAATGATTTGAAGAACTAGATGTCTAATTCGTAAGAAAATTATATGCATTGGTGCTAAGAAAGCCTTTAAACTTGACGAAAATAAGAGGCTTCGATGGTACTGTTTAGCTTTGATATAGTGAAATATATCAGGAAGCTCTTCCAAAAATGCATATGAAGTCTGGAAATTCAAGGACTCGAAGTCTAGATGGTATTTATATTTAAGGTAAAATCTTTCCAAAAATACGTCAGAAGTAATCCCAAACGAGTATTCACTAATTAGCTTTTCTAATCGGATTCCAAGAACTAATCCCACTTCGTAATCTTTGTCTCTTTTTATCCACTTCGTATTTAAAAATTTAGGATCTGCAACAGCCAGATTTATCAATAGAGAATCTGAATTATGGTCATCAAAATCCAATTGTAATAATCTCTTTAACCCAGACATGCCATATCCTTTCACATTTTTAGGTCTAGGCAAGTCCAACCAGTCGACTTTCATCTTATCTGCTTTAGCACCTAGATTTTCGTGGGCTGCCAGCACCAAAGGGGCAAATGATGAACACATTTCTGTCTGAGTCTTGTTGGACACATTGAAGTTATGCTTAATCAACTGATGTCCGGTTTTCAATAGCGCACAAATTATAGTTGCCTCGTCTTCTTCACATAGTTCCACTTGTTCCATGAAGCTTTCTTTGTAATTTTTAAACAATGCTTGAAACCTTTCTGAGTTCTCATCTAAATCTCCATACGCTTTGAACATTTCTTCCAAGATCTCATCGTCTGTGTAAACCTTGATCCGTTTATATATACCCAACCTTATGCTCTCCAATCGTTTATCAGCGAATAATTGTGCTTGAAATGCTTTATAAGCTGTAAGCGTAACACAATCTACGAACGGCTTCTCAAACTCATCTTGTTTGTAACCCTGCATGAAATTATCTCTGTAAATACATTCTACTTCAGCTACTGAGCTTAGAATCCTTGACTCTTCTTCATCCCACTCGGGAACGATCTTGAAATCTTTAAACTTTGTTGGAGCAGATTTACCATCAAATGAAGGATCTGGATCATACTGTTTCTTCCCTGTAACGTTCGTAGGTTGCTTAAAATGTTTCGTCTTCAAGTTTTTGTGACTGCGACCTTTTCCATTTTCGTGTCCACCACATGATGAGTGCTTACTACCTCTGGACTTGCTGTAACTATTCCGATTGTACATTGACATCGTTAATTGCTTACCAGCTTGAAAAATAACAAAATTTTTTTCTTAAAAGATCAAACTTGTTCGATACACGATAAAAAGACAAACCAAGTTACATTGGATCATGGAGACTATTATTGTGTATTGATTACCTACCGAACCCCGAACCGGACAAACATACGTTCAACGCACAACGGCCACACCAGTCCACAGTCACTAGATGTTGAATCCAATTCACAATTTTTGATAACGCGATTCCTATTCCTCTGTTACTGTTTACATTCAAATTGAAATTTGAAAATCAAAAATTTGTCTTTATTATTATGTGTTATGTATGTATAGAGCTGTGAGCTGAAAATTAGAAGTTTGGAGTAGTTTGGACTTGCCTTGAAGAAATTTAATAAAAGAGTAAACGTTGAACGTTTTCATGTATATAATCTCACAGGCAGGAGGATGATGAAATGAGATAATCGATTGGGTCTGGCTTTCATTCATTCAGTCACACACACAGCACAGCCGAGCCTTTTCCTCAGCTTAAAACGTTTTTAATGGTACGAGATAAATTCCAACATTGCCTCCCTCCAGTCCCTCCACCACCACCTGAATTGCTCCTCCGGTCTCTGGAATAGCATATACGAGGTACGCCGGCGGCCGACGTACCTCGTATATGCTGGAATAGCTCAGTAATTGAAATTCCCAACTGGACGGATCTCTATTCTGTGGAAATTCTCTTGACAAAGGAAACGTCGTAGTACAAGGATAGCTGGTAGTTGTAGTGCAACCGCAACCCAAATCTTGGCCTCTATACGCTAAAGATAGATACCAGGATACCCTCTTCCAATCCAATCCAAATATGGAAAATGAAAAAAGCTGCCTAAAGTAATACACATCTTTGAATAAAGGTAGGCCATATACGAGGTAGGCGCAGACGCGGGCTGTGGGAGTGGCTTATCCTATCCTTATAATGTTAACAAGCCCCCCCATGGTTCACTGTTTCATATCCTATCAATGTTATAATCTTTGGGTACGCGCCTAGTCAAAACTAAGTCAAAAGGCACCCAATTTACCCTAAGTGTCAAAGCGATAACGCTTTCATATTACTGTCCCCCATAAGCTAACCTAGGAGTTACCCTAGTAGATAGGTGTGAACATGGGCAGGACAGAACGGATAGCTTATGGGTAGGATAAGAAAATTGCTATCCCATAATTTGCAAACCTATCCAGGGCAACTCCTAGGTTAACTTGGGGAGGACAACGTGAACGTGCTTGATTACCGATTTACTGTTGGGTCCATTACAACTCTTCCGTTCCATCTGCAAGGTTTTCCAACAAAAGTCCAACGTTCGACTTCCATTTTGCTCTGCAAGGTCTCTTAAGGTCCTATTTTGGGGTCAAAAGTGCATTTTGTGAATGACAATTTTTTTAAAACTTGAACCTTGACCCAGGTTGACCTTGCTACCATGAACTTTTTTTGGAAAACCTTGCAGAGGGAACGGAAGAGTTGTAATGGACCCAACAGTGACAGTAACTAACAATACATCGCACACACATACAATTGTCAAAGTCTAAACGGGCAGATTAAAAAGTAACTCTTAGCCTTACAGCCTTAAGGATGCTTTGCTTTGCGAAATTATATAAAAAATAGCATCATAATACTAATACATACAACTTAATATAGTTGTGTGGAGTTTTCTGCACTGCACTGAGTCAAATAACCGATTTGAAATCTATGAATCCATCCATGCATTCGTCATCATCGTCACTCACGTCACTGCATGCATTTTCTTCCACAAAATGATATACCTCGGTGCACGTGCAGCGTTGACAATTGCAATAATTGCATAATAATATATTTTCATCCAACACTCATGACACATGGAATTGATGGAATATGGCTATAGAAGTATGATAAAAACGATAATGAAATGAATAGAAGATTGAGGGACGCTGTACACTGTGCGCTTTGTGTGAAAAATCTTAAAAGTTGCATTTTGCCCCGAATGCTGTCTAAGTACACAAGCTAGCAAGGAAAAAAGCAAGTGAACTTTGTGACGGAGGCAAGAAAGAGATGTTGATCACACACGAACCAATAGCAGCGATTTTTAGATACAGGGAAATTCTCTCACTACATTCAAAACATATTTTAATCTTCCTTAAAAATTCACACGGGTGGTTGTGTGGTGTGTGTAGGCACTTTTAATTCATTTTTAATCAGGACTAGGAAGGACACATTTTAACGATTTTTAAAATTTTAAGTGAAAAACCCATACATTTTAGACACGTTTCGTGTATTGAGGAAAGTAATTCAAAAATTTCGAGTTTCACATACCACCCCTTTGACTTAAAGTTTGACAACAACAGATAACAGGCTAGTAGTAGTAGTGTGTAAGTGTAGGTGCTGAATTAAGAAGTTCATTTGAAAATTAAACTGTCATTGCTGTCTGTTTTTGTCTGGTTCGTTTGACCTGATGGACTTGCAAGACGATCTATTCATAGTTGATGCGTCCGGAGGTGGTGATCTGGTTATTGCAGAAGACATCTCAGCCAGCCCTCAAGTGGAAGACGAGTCGCCTGAAAGCCCCACTGCAGAAATTCTTTATGATGGATTAGACTTCCCCAAAACAGTGACAAGAGTGAGGATAGAGTCATCCGGTGAAGGGGACGACGATGTTGTTGTTGAAGGGGTTGGTTTTGCTATAGACTGCGTAGGGCGAACGACTGATGAAGAGAAGGAACAGGGAAGTAGTAACGTTCAGAAGCGTGGTGGAAAGCATTTTCCTCCTGAACCCCCACGAATATCAAGTGTAACAAGGGATGCAGATTGTGAAGTCGTTGGAGCGATTTCAAGTCAACCTTGCTGCAGTTCAAGTATCCGACGAGAGCAAATTCATCCTACGACTAGAGGTACACGAGAGGATACTTTAAATATGAAAACAGATGACGACGTGATGCCTTTGTATGAAGTGGTGAGCAAACACAACTATAATTTAGACATCTGATCGTTTAATTTTGTGTAGTGGGATTAGGTTATTTAAAAACTATTTTGTTTGTTATGCATAGGAACCAGATATCGTAATCACAGGAGTCAGTTCGTTGTCAGATTCTGCAGAAGAGACTCCAAAACCAGCTAAAGAACCTCCTCGTCAGAAACATACTTGTTGGAATTGTGAAGGGGATCATATGATAAGCATGTGTCAACAACGACGAGACCCTCAAAGAATTGCCGCAAATAGAACGAAGTTCTTAGCAGCAAAAAATAACAACCCGAATCGAAATAATGAAAATAGAGGCTTTCAAAATCAGAACAGACGCTACCATGAAGATGTTCCACATCCCTCGGATAGTTGTAAACCAGGGTATTTGTCACCAGAATTAAGACAGATCATGGGCCTTGCTCCAGATCGGTTACCGCTGCATATATATCGGATGAGAATTTATGGATATCCACCTGGTTGGTTAGAAATGGCTACAGAGGAATCGTGTTCTGGATTAAAACTATATGGGCAGGATACAAGTAAACCTTACAGCTTAGTCGTTTCTAAATATTTCTAATTAAGTACATTTTTCATCATACTTCACAAAATAGTTGGACAATATAATGTGTCAATGTGTGTGTTCAGTCGTTCAGTAAGGTCATTATGGTGTATTTCTTAAACAAGTGTTTCAAGTAAATGAGTGATTCTTAAATTCTTAATAAATGCTTTCTTTATAGTAACTAACTGCTTAAATTAACTAAGAGATATTAAAATACATTGTAACTAATATAATTGATTGGAAATATACATAATGTAGAATGTAGTGACTAAAAATTAGTGAAGCAAAATCAAAAATTACAATTAGTATAGCTTAATATCATAGGTCACCTGATGCATGTCAAATTGATAGAGGAACTTACAATTAGTTGGCGATAAAATAAGTCTTTAAATGTCGCCTAAGTAGTAGTCTTCTAACTTCTAAGGAGAAGAAAAGACGGATCAGTTTGGATCATGTTATGACTGATTTAAATGAAAATTATAGCATTCGTAGAAAAATTATTAAAACCAAACATGAAAATGGAGAACTCATAGTACGTTTGTTGTTATCTTTGCAGTTTCCATGCAACTTGGAACTCCGAAGCGAGGATCGAGAGTAAATCCAGATAATATCTATGCATATCCTGGTTTTAATGCTCCAATTCCACCGGGAATGCGTGATGTAAGTTTTAAGTACCTCCTCAATTGATATTGAAGATTATTTGATAGAGATAAATTTCCATTTTATAAAAACAACTTTGCATGTTTGTTTCGTTCACAGGAAAGCCGAGAATTAGGATTTCCGCGTTTTTCGGAGAAAGATTCAATTGCAAATATGCTAAAAAATCTTAACTATGAGGCCAATAGGAAGCAGTTGCAGCAGTCACTAAGACAAAACGAAGAACGGGAAAAGCTTCATGAAAAACCGGAGTCTTGGGAGTTCAATTCGCTGGATCGAGTTGATCAACCAACAACAAACAGCGGAAAATGGCATGGCGTAGGTAGAGGACGTTATCAGGAACCTCCGAAGCTCCCAGCTCAGCTTGGATACAATCGACCTGTTATCAATAGTAACTCCCTTGTTGTTGGAGCTCCCACTGATGGTTTTGGTGCGCCATTGCCAGTAGATAAAGTTTTTCGTACTCAGGTGAATCTCAGTCTAGAGGCACCTAAATTAGATTCACGATATCTACCACGACGTTTAAAGAGTAAGTCAAATCGGAAACGGAGCATGCACGGTCGTTCATCTCCGTCTCTATTGGGACCTGCAGATCCAGCTGATAAGGACCGAACTGAGTATGAGGAGCACAACGTTTCAAGTCCAGAAAGTCCTGTTATTCTGAATTTACCACCTGCTCCTGCATCACCCGAAAGGGCTAAAGGTATTCAAATGATGGATTGTGATGATTCAGATGACGCAACAGGTTCATCTGGTGATATTCTTCGTTCTCCTAAACCTAAACGCAGGAAGGTAGCTGATATTGAGGATGACGATGATGTTATGATTATCACGGAAGATGATGGTATGTTCATAAATGAACTAAAAAGGCAAATCTTATGGCTTGAGCTTCTATCTCTTGTCATGCTATCAGCCGTGGTTCGTACAGTGACTTTTCTAATCAGTTTGCAATTTGCTTTGCCATGAAAATGGGGTTTACACGGTCTGGAATCGGTTTGTACATTACAGCACATACTTTTTTTTCGTTTATACTTTTTATTAGGAAAATTATAATTAGTGCAAGTTATAGTTATAGGCAAAAAATGTCTCAATCAAATACAAAAAAATTGTTTTTAGACATAATTGGATTGGGTTTGTATTATAAGTCTGCTAGTGTTGCGTTGTGTGCATCGAAAAGTGAACAGAGTGAAAAATATGGTTGTGCTTTATTTTAATTTAACGAAAACGCACAATATAAAAAATTACTTGTATATAATATAATGCATTGCGCTTAAGCACCCTGGAATGAGTATATTTTTCATTCTGGAAATTTCTCTTTAGAATGAAGAGTGCTTATTTGCTAATTTATAACCTTTCTAACAATTACCTATATTTTTTTTGCACTGTATAATATATTTTTTTCCATCTGCTATGCTGTATGCGCAAGCCGGATTGAAATTTTGTAAGGATTATCCTTAAATTAAACTTACATGCATTATCATTAATTCTGATTTCAGGAAAAAAAGCGAGTGACAGCGATGATTGTGTTTTAATCACATCTGCCAAAGTTATTACACCTGGGACTGCGACCGATTCTACTCCGAAAGAAAATCCAGGCAACTTGGAAATTGCTGAAGTTGCTACTTCTAATTCCAAGAAGGTTCATGATATAGTACAACTCGATAGTCAAGATAGTAACAGTGGTAGCGATTGGGGAGCGACTGAAAAAAGGCAAAAAGGTAAAATTAAAGTAGATTTGCGATATCAGCTAGTTCTCTTATCTGTCATTGAGTTATATTCCTACGGATACTGGACAATTGAGTACTTTATGCTATTGATTATTTAATGAATCTAATGTATTTAATGTGTTAACGTATTTAATAAATCGCTATTTTTCGTTTTTTTAGAACCAACCAAACTTCGTAAAAATGTGTCAGGATCCTCAACAGGAGATGAAGCGGAGATAAATGAAGCTATAGCAAGTAAGTTTATTTGTACTACCGTGTCTTTCACATCGTACGTTATTATTAGTCCTAATTGCTTTATGGATTTTTTATGGATACTTTCCTATCAATTTTTACAGACCGAAAAGTTAAAAAATTTAGGAAAAAGAAACGTAAAGGTGGATCAGAAGATTGGGAGCAAAGCAGCGATAGCGGTGAGAATGAACAAGATTTGCTAATGTGACATGTGACATCTTTTTAAATTTGATTTGTACTTAACGTGTGCTTTCTTTATTGTTTTCAGCTGATGATAATTCCAACAGTGGCCGGTCAGTTGAAGAACTATCTAAAAAAAAGGAGTTTGTTCCATGCAATGCTCGTAAGCTATTTCCTTCATCCGCTTTCAATTTCATTCATCTTAAAATAAAATTCTGATGATCAATTTGGATATTCTTAGGTCTAGAAGCTATTAAAGAAGTTTTGCTAGCTAATGTTGAGAATGAGGATGGTGGCGGTGGCGGTGGCTCCAGCGAAAATTCATTCAGTGCTCTTCCGTCATATGAAAAATTCGCCCAAGGAATGCCCGCAATGACTTTTGAAGAGGAACCTCCCGAACGAACAGGCCGTCTTGACAAAGTTCTTAAAGCTTTAAAATCTCGAGGAGAGACTCGACCTAACAATAATCAAAATTCGAATAATTCCAAATAGCTGTGGCTCTATTAATTATTCTAGCCATCGTTATGTCGTACAAAAAACCTTGCAATATTACTATAATACGAATATTAACACAATAAATACGCGATGGGGTTTTAGTGTCTAATTATAATATTTAATATCCACTCCGAGTGGTCTATAACTTAATTTAATGACAGCGGTTGACCAACACTCAGCCTTTGAATATTGTTAATTTGTTTTTGTTTCTTTATCAATCAAATAGTCAAATCCAAATGTACAGTCAAATGAATCGGTGCGTGCATATGCTATTTATTTAAATTAATTATTTTAAGCACGAAACAACGGTAGAGTGAAGTTTGTACGCACCTAATTTTAGCTGTACAATGGTTTGTTATTGCTTCATTTTGTAAATTGATTTTTGTTAAACAAGCCGACGACTAGATAAATGAAATTCTCGCTATTTAACTTTTACAGTGTACAAACTATTTTTGTAAAACGTCTTTAGAGATCTAGGCAGTTGGTGGAGATCACAATGTGATCGTCCTATTTTGATACTAAATGACTAAATGAATTTATCAACCAAGTTTCGGATCTTGTTTGTATGAATAAAATCTTCGTGCTCACAGCATTTTAAACTTAAATTATTTCGTTGTTTATAGGCATGATGATGCTCTACATAAGTTGCAAGCACAAACATCTGTTAGTTTCCACTGATGACTGAATTAAGTAAAAACGCTATTCAAAAATAAATCAAAAAATTCATTTGAAATGGAGTATATGACGATTTTGTTTATTATTATTATTTATCAAATTCGCTTACCCAAATTAATTCTTAAACCATAATTTTACTAGACACACAGATTTACATGATAATCACATGAAAATAAATCATCTGAATTTAAATATTTATGTTAATATGTAATTTAAATTAAATTCAAGATCTAGTGAATTATCAGCATTTCATAGTAGAAGCACCACAAGAGTGTTACAATCTGTTTTACTTCAGAGCATACTTGTACTTTTCCCGATTATATAGCGGTAATCCATACAATACGAGACATGACTCGCCACTACCATGCAAAAACAAAGCTGACAATTTGTCAAAGTCTGAATAGTAGTGTTCAAATGTTTATCCATACTAACGTATCATATCATCACATACATGATACAAACAAAATGAAGGTTGAAGGTACTCCGTACTCATCTCTTTATCTCTTGTCAATCAACAAACAGTTTCAAGTAATTTTAATACAAATTAACATTTTTTTCGAGTAAAATATATATAATTGTGCATAGTTTTATTGCATAAGACAAGACAATTAATTGCCAGGTAAGTCGCCGCTAACGTCTTCTGTATTCTATTAATTTCGATTTTAGTTTGGTAAGAAAAAAAAATTCGCCTAACACCAATCAATTATCATTATACAATTGCCAATTGTTTGGAAGCCTGGAAAATAGCATAAATTAATTTAATTTTGAAAAGAAAAATTCTACAAAAACAATATTCAAAATACCAAACATCACGACCATGTTAATACATAACATTTATTAGATTACTTTACAGGAATGGTGAGTGATATTTTCATTTCTGCGATTTGGTATCAAATTGCACAGTAAATATTACTTAGTTAGTTTTTATTTCATTATTGTACCAGAATTTCTATCTATATTCAATCTCTCATTTACTCATGTTCAGGTTTAGTTAATTCTTTTTTACCTTACCTATAACAACTAAATCGGCTTTACATTAGCATCCGAGAACAACAAAAAGAGGCAAACTTACTGTCTTTAGTTAGCACATTTAACATTTTGAAATCATTGTATACGAATAAGAGCGAAAAATAACGAAACGAACGAAATTCTATATTTACACGTATAACTTTACAATGCTTTTTAACTTTTTAACAAATTGTTTCAAATAGAATTCAGTTGCATTTTACTAGAACCAAACTCATCTTTTACAAGATTGCTTGCTTGCGCCAAAACGTACTTACTAAGTTATATAAAAATTATCATGATTATAATGCGAGGGACAATAACGAAGATTGCTTGATTCCAGTTAAACTGAACAGATATCTGCCTTTAAATGTAAATTCATCTTGTTATAGATTATCTAGATTGTATTGTAACTTGATTTTTTTAAAGGTAGGCATTTATATCTACTATCCTAAAACATTTATTACTTAAGGTATATAATTAGGCTATAGCGTGATATTCTATTACAATAATATAGTTTTATGCGCGCGTAGGCTATCTGCAAAAATCACAGAGTTTGTCGCCTCGCCTCATGGAATAATTATTCAAATATACTTAACAATTTGATTTGATTCTCATTCAACCTTTGAGTCTTCATATTTCATATAGCTACTTACAAATTACACCAATTATGTCAAAAACAGAAATTTCATGGTTATCTTAACACAAAAATTAATCGAAATTAACAATCAGGCAATCGTTTACTCAGTTCGAACTCTCCTCATAATTTCTATACAGACGCCAATTATACAAAACTGAAAGGTTTATTACTACAGCAAAGGAATAAGGCTATATGACGCAATATAAAGCATGACAATTGCTTTGGAGAGTTACCACCGGTCTTGGTCGGAACTCGGAACTGAATATATACCGCATCACAGGCTATTGATGAGAGAAAATTAATAACATGTACTTAAAAACTAATAATGACTTGTTCGTAGACAATATTAATGTGAAGATTTACAAGACTTTGTAATTAATGATAGAAACTACATATTTCATATTTCTCAAACTAGCCGATTTCATTTGACTTGAATTTTGATCCTAAGTGCAGCACAAGAATTCATTGAATCTTCCTTTTGTAGCATATTCTTAAGGTTGAATGTGAATTTTAATGAGACGATCGAGGCAGGAGCGAAGTAAATTTTGATGATTAGTTTATCGTATTCCAGGAGACAGCTTAATAGTAATTTTTCGTATGGATTAGTCATTCGGTATATACTTAAACTCGCTTAAAGGGTTGGAGGTGGTGCAGGAGGATCATAGTTTGGTCCCTGGTAAAAAACAATGAATACATAGTGTTAGTAGTTTCTCTTTAAATACTGAATTATAAAAATATTTAACAACGTTGACGTAATTGTCAATAAGTAATTTAGAAAGCTCAACGAAATAGTTATTTTTTTATTCCTACTATTACAAAAAGAAAAAAACTAGAGCTTACTAAAGTAAGATAAACCCTTATATAAAACATTTAAGTACAACTTTGAAAAACTTACAAACTGATCCCTATTCTTTTCAGTAGGAACTGTGCTTCGTGGTCGAAGGAAGAACAGGACCAAAGCTATCAAAAACCAGAAGCCGATGAAGAAAACGGCTGTAGCCGAGTCTCCACCATTTCCCCCTGGACCTTCCGTGAAGCATTCATTTTCAGTACAATAATCCTGTTGCTGACGGATCTGAAATTCAAAAGAAAGCCAACACATTAAATGCATGACAAAAGCAATGTTAATTATTAGTTCATTAGATTACTTGTACATTGATTTCTGTATTTATAGTCCAATTCAAAAAATCTAACTCAACTTTGATGTAGAAAAGGGTTTTGACAATGAGTCTCAAATTTCTACCAACATAAATTTCTAATTTTTTTATGCAAGCTTAGCTGTTCAACCCGACTCATCATTTGTTGAAAGCAGGTCCAAAGGTTGCATTTATTTCATTGAATGATTACTTGAATGCATTTAATTTTAACATAATGTCTATTTCACAAGTAAAATTCATCGCTCATTTAAATTCGTTCATTTTTTGCACAAAACCCTGTCTGCATACAATTTAGCTAATGATGTTCAACAACGGGATAACATGAAAATTATGAAAACAACGGGAAATGCTTTACTTCATATCATTTATACAGGATTGGAAGTTTAATGACTACTACTAAATGACATCCAACTTTGCAGATATGATTGCAATAGCAGGAAACAACACAAAAATAAAATTGATAATGGTGGATGTGGACTATGAAACACAGGCATAAATTAAAGTAATGCCGTTGAGGTACTTGTGTTAGAATGGATTACTCGGCTATAAATTCAATTGTGTCCACACAGAAGAACATAAAATTACTGCAAAGTATTATATTTAACACATATAATCTATTAAAAGTGTAGTTCATCATACTTCATCCCACTTTAACACTATCACCAAAGTCAGCATATACAACTATACCAGCAAATGAAGAGTATTACACAACTTCTCTCTTTTCAATACTTCATCAATCAATTTACATTTCTGTTGTGGAGCTTATCGATGGATAAATGTCGCATGGATGAATATGGATGGCTCAATTCTCAATGCAGGAGAACTATGCAATTTTGTATGTGCGTGCATATAGATATCAATGAAGATATATATGTTAAACTAAACATATGAATGACCTTGTTTTTTATGCACGAAAGGGCATCCATCAACGACGGGATAAAAACTTGCTAGTTGCTGGTGAATTTAATGCCACATAATTGCAATACTCGAATCCTACACTATTACTGGTGTGTGCGTTGTACTTAACACTCTACAAGAAACAAGATCATCTCCACTAACCATTACAATAATTTGGAAAATCCATCATACTTTTTAGAACTCTTAAATACTTACTAGAATAAAATGCGACATGTGAACAGACAGGAATAAATTAAATGTGATTGACTTCAGCAAATTCGCTTATCTTTTCCAAGTTTTGTAGATGATAAAGCTACTTTTACTTCTTTCATCATCCATTGCTTTTTGGTACACTAATCACCACATCAGTTTTATATAAAACATAGTCTAACAAAGTATCAACCTAATCTTACTTGCAATTTGCAATTGTTTTGTCTGTATTTATGGATAAATTAATATATTAACTAAATAAATAATATATGAGAGGGGAATGCATTATCAAATTTCATATTTGTCCTAAATGACTTCAAAGATAAGTTCATTGCATCAGAAAGATTTTACGAAATTCGATATAAAATGTCCAATTCCTCGCTATTTCTGATTTTGATTAGTATTTGAATGATATTAATTTACTAGTCTAAAGAAGTCTAGTTACGTGCGTAGGTACTACTTCTTGGTGCAATAATCATTTATAGGAAGTAACTGCAGGTGCACTTACTGGCCTGGCACAAATACAATATCACTAATCTAACGTGGTATGTGGTAGCAAAAATAAATTGTCAGAAATGTTTGGAGTTACCAAACCAATGCAATCAAACTGTAAGTTATGCTGCTGTTATACCACTAGCACTACATGGTTTAACCTCATTTTAGGAATGACTGAACACGAGACCTATTTTATATTGTAATTACTGAAGAATCCTACATACAATTTCTGACTTTTTACAACATCAAAACAATTCTTTTGCTTCTTCCTTGTCGTTATGAATTCAAACTAAGAATTTTAATTATTAGCGTGTTTTAAATTAAAATTTAATCATTCGTCAGCAAGTCGAGAACAATAATGAAAATATGATGCAAAATTTTCTATAATTACATGCAGTTTTCAACAAAAGCAGTAAAAATTAAATTAAAAAATATGAAGTAAAAAATCATAAGGATGCTTCAAGCATACTAAATCATAATTAATACTTCTGGAATAAAATCATCCATCCGTTTCGAAGTAACACATGCATTGCTTTAGAATTATATTGCTTTAGACAAGGTATAGTGTGAAGGTTAAGATTTTGGTTTAGCAAATGAAAAAAATATAATCTGAACAATAAAAATCGCTAATTATGACTATGACTGACTGGACATAACTTGAAATTTTAAGTGCTGTAAAATAATATTAGATTATAATATATTATTTGATTTATTTTATCGACTGCCTAGATTACCTAAACAAATAATAAGTCTCAAGACTTAAGAAAGAGATACATTATTGTAACTACCGGTTTTTGTTTGCCTTGAAAATAATGTTTTACTTGTGCACCACCCTTGCAATACTTATGTTTAGGTAATAAGGTTATTTAAAGACGAAAGAATGCATAGTTGAACTCTGAATTAATTGGAAGTTATTAGATACATATATTGTAAAGAAAACAGGAATGAAGTATAGAAAGACATTAATTATGCATTAATTGACCGTGAGAACCTCTCTACTCTAATTTCACTGCTTTTTTGATTTTAACGTCACTCTATAGTCCATACTACTAACTAATGCATAAAAACCAAAATATAAACTCTATTTACGTCATTGTTTGACGGTATTATTAATTTCACTACTTTTACTAAAGCGTTCATTTAGCTGTTAGGTGACAATTCTTTGTCAGTCAAAGTATGACTTATCGTTTAATCAATATCTTTTTTAATCAGTATCTTGGCTGGCATGATGTGCAATAATAATACTATAAGTTATTATTGACTCCAAATGTTACGAAGAAACTAGCTGGAAACAAAATGTGAACTCGAAAGATGCAACTAAAGTAAATGTGTGCGTAAGTGGAACTTGGAACTTTATCCGAACTGGTTTATCAATCAAATACTGATAATTAGTAATTAGAATATGAAGACACACAAATAACAAAATAATGACATGATTACTTTAGGCATTAAGAATTCTAATAAGTAATGGTGCACAAACATCAGCGTATAGGTTAGGCTAGGCTAGGCCCCTTTTGCTATTCTAGGTCAAACTGCTACAAAGCATTTTTTTTACTGTTTTTAACTTTATATTACTATAACTTATAATTGTTCCTTGTCTAAAAACGTGAATAGTCGTCAGACCCAGAGCTAGAAAATTCTACCTATCCGAACGACCTGACAAATTTCTAAATCCAATAAATATTCTGGACACAAAAATGCATTGTTATATGCATGCTTTCTAGACCACAGATAGTTAGTTCTAGCTTTCTTCAAACCACTCAACCCTACGACGCTACAACATGGCTTAATGGATAACTAATAAGGCACAAAGTATTACTAACTTCTGGAGTAATTAACCTTTCAAAAAAATCTTTTGATCAAACCAACCTAAGGTAGCTCTTGACCTTGATAATTTCGGAACTACACCCTTTCAAACCTTTCACAACCCAAAATCACAATGCAAAGTTGCATTCGTTTGAAAGTTAATCTTAACAATTAAAAGCTCATAAAATCATGCGTTGTTCCTTACCATATTGATAAGTCTCCTAGTGGCCAACTCATGACTCCAGACGCACTCACAAGGGTCAAAATCTCCTGGGTTGTTTCCGTCCATTTTTTTCAATTTTCAGCTGTTTACGTTCCTGTCTTTTTCTTGTCTTGACAAAAATATCACCCTCCTCACTGTTTTGTACTCTGTATTTAAAAGTCAAATAATTAAACAAAGAAGCAATAAATTAATATTTAGTAAAATGGCAGATGAAATTCAACAACAATTTATAATCTCAATCTATTCTCCACCTCACACCTTCTTTGCTTGCTGTACTTTCAGTGCAGTTTAATGCACACTGACGATGACGATCAAATATAAATAGAATAACACAAAGAATCGCAAATTTTATGAATAAAATGAAATAAATTAAGCGTACAAAAATGTACGACTTACGCAGTTGGCTTATTAAATTTTAGGAAAAAGTGTCAGCGTCGTCCCAGCGCTTCGTCGATCAAAGAATTTAATTGTGAATAGAGAATAAAATAAAATTGAAGAAGAAAGTATAAAATGTTATGTTTTGACTTTTGACTCGAATCAATGTTGCTGAGAGAGAATCCACTTAACAGTGTGTAGGAAACACCAACCAACCAACTAAAGAGCAGCAGGCAGAATACTATAGAAGAGACAATACAAGAAGAACCACCACCACCACCAACCAACCGTGCAATGCCTAGCCTAGCCTGCAAAACTACAAGGCAAAAGAGTCGTCTACAAATTATGTACAATTCTTTTTCTTTCTTTTTTTTGAAAAAAAATCTGGCCTCCTAACAAGGCAGCGTTAAATTTGGCTGTCAGTCATTTCAGTTGTACGACGCTTTGACGCTCCTCAGCCTCAGCGTATGATGAGTCTTTTGATAAACACCTTTTGTGCGCACTTCTTAAGGGTTTTACATTTATAGTACATAAAACCAGGGCCGCAACCACCAAATTAGCTATGGGAGGACATTTTCAGAAAAAATATGTGAAAGCTGATAAATGTTTTTTTTTGATATTTTTTAGACATTTATTCCTAAATTTCAATTCCAAATACATCTTCACGGTTACCTAAGGTAACAAATTCTTGCATTAAACTGTCCAGATCAAGATTATCAACCATTTCAGGATAGCTATTTAGAACACAACAATGATTCAATCGAGTCTGAGACATAGTTGTTCTTAGGTACGATTTTACACGTCGAAGCATTGAAAAACTACGCTCCGCGCCTGCTGAACTACATGGAACAACCAAAAGTAACTTGAAAAGCGATATTAAATCGGGAAATAGGCATTTTGTTTCAGTTTTAAGATTTTGAAACCCCTTTACAATATCAGCTATAGTTTGCCAACTAATAGTTGGAACGCTTGCAAGCACATTCATTTGATTCAAAACTCTTTCATAGTTTAATTTATAAACTTCACAAGAACCTTTGAGCACATTTTTTGCACTTTCAGGATTTGATTTCCAAAATAGGACAGAATTTTCAAGACTAGAGTACACCGACAGACTTTCATGTTCAAACCGATCGCTGATTTCATTAACGATTGTTTCTATTAAATCAAAATAACAGGAAAGCATTCG
>JAQFZZ010000461.1:0-18178 GCA_034696405.1 Isotoma caerulea
ATATTGACCATAGGAATTTTTGGTTTGCAGATTCGAAATCAGCATAAAAAACTGCATAAGAAACCGTAATAAAAAAAATACCGCACACTTTTTTCTTTTTCCCGACATAGTGCTTCACTAACTTCACTGAGCCATACCAAGCAATTCATCAAATATATATAATATGCACTTCTGATTTCTTATTGACCAAGAATAGGATTATTTGAGTATTCTAAGTAATTAGCATAATAAATACAGACGATTAGTACGAAATATTCAATGACAAATAAAAAATATGTAGGAATGAAATTGTTTGAAGTTGCACATTGCATTGGTAGTAAGTACATCATCATCGAATTGTAATGAATGAATACAATTGTAGTAAAGGCAAAATCTTTCCATTCTCTAAACGAACCACGGAACTGGATATCTATAAAGTGAGATCCTAATCCACTTCCATGAAACGAACTAACAACTTTTATTAATTATAGAGCACAAAACTAGTTGAATGAGTTGAATCTCATCTCATTTCATCACTTAATACCATAAAATAGCATTTCAGCTCTGGGTTTCTAAAACGACGCAAAGCATGGTTGGAACTGTTGGAAGGTATTGTCTAACTATTTTATACAAATTATGTACCTATTGGGCCATGCTGCCAGACGGTTGACTTTCAGACCCAGACCACGGAGAAATGAAGAGCAAATTCTATAAGAAAAGATTTGCGTTCGATCATGGAATGTTGTATTGGGTAGACATTTATGCAGTGAAGGTTTTCTACAACTTTTCTAGCGTCTGATACAATATCTTGGATCTATATACTATCAGAATATATGTAGTAATAGGATGATGCACTGAAATGCATATAATTTTTGTATTGAATGAAGCTGCTGATCTAAAGTCTAAAGTCTCTCCCAAGTCCCGAAGAGAAATCCTCGAGATCAGATCGGGGGTAAAAAAGGAAAGTGTTGAATGTCTTCAGGATGATATCATGCATCCATGTCTGTTCCAAAATGCATGTATGTCCTAGTCCTAGTGCTAACCCATAGAAATACTATTGTTTGTACTACCTATATGCTAAGCTGTGATGATCCGCTGGTGATCTTGAGAGTATGCATGCCTTTTTTACTACTAAAAACTATTACTCTCGCCACTGCCGCCACTGCCCACTACCCTATATCAACCAAGCACTCAAATACTCAATATTACGGCGGTGACGGTACGGTTACTACGGACAGCAATCAGCAAGGGATTCATTCTAAAAAAATATATGAAGAATTCACTCTAGGGCAGGGTCGGTTCAAAACAAATATGTAGAAATGTAGAGTTCAGTCAATCAGAAGGAGGATGCGGGCGGATGTCCAGCTTCCAGCTATCAGCTGGCATGGGTTTTGGAATTTAGAATATATAGTTTTAGGTAATGTAAACTCTGCCTAAAATTATATTTTACAAATATTTATTCCACGAACTGAAATACTTTTGTAAATAAATAATAATAATTCATCTTTATTGAAAATCAGAATTTAAATCGTCGGGATGGATATTTTCAAGATCGTGACTCATGACCAACCCATCTTGTACATCGCACTACGCGCCGTGTTATACCGTACATCAAGAAGGACGGCTACATCGTAACGAAAACGAAATCGACGAAACGTCTGCAACCATCGTCATCAAGCAAGGCATGCATACTCTCAACACTCAAGATCACCTCTCTGCGGAGCGGAGGGCAGATCATCAGCATAATTTATCCTGATGCTTTTCTTTAAACTCTTGATTCAGTGGAAGAATTCGATCTGTCATTTCAACTTCCAGACTGAATGTTTTCTACTGATCCAAGAAAATTCAACAAGAGACTATACTAAGTGGACACAAAATAGCATCCTAAAAACCCGTTATGATACCTACAACAATGACATTCGTCATGACCTACCTATCCACAATTCCATATACCATTGTGCTTCCATCTCCATCATTCACCCAAAATAATCCACGACCTTCCCCAATTCAACGCACAACGTGATGTGCTCCCACCACCGAAAACAATCCACGTCAACTTCTGAACGCTTCCTAAAAAGTGCTACAACCCACCATAATAGAAACTACTATCAAGTGCAGTAAAAGGCTTCTAGAATGAGCGTGGACGAGCGGAATACTCTTGGTGGAGAGTAAGCGTTCTTTCATACAATGAATGCCACTTCTTCTGCGTTTATACAAAACGCTGTACATAGATTCACTCACATAATATATTTTTTATATTTAGATGTTGATATAAATATATCTGGTTGTATATGATGCGTTAGGCCATATTATGAAAGAAGTTTACCGTCTGGTGTCTGGGTTTCTTTGGGATGGCATGGGGAATGGTATGTCGTATCATGTATAAATGGCAGGAGGACGGAACAGCAGACTTCGTCCTGGTGTTGGTTTACCTTTTGGTGCAAGCAAGTAGTAGCCGCCCGGACATAAGATCGACCCATCAGCAGTTCTTTCATTGTGTATTGAATACCACCATCAACCAACATTATCATCATCATTCATTTTTTATCATCTTTATTTCACAAACCATCTGAGTGCACAAACTAGCGCTTTATCCACTAAAAACAGAAGAAGATTAACAAGACTGAACTTTTAATTATTTCAACGTAAATATTTTTAACTTGTTCCTAACATATTTCTAAAATTAATTGACATCTCTTTGAAAGAGGAGCAGAAACAGAAGGGAAATATACAAATCAGCAGGCAGGGAAATAGTAAATGTGTTTAGTGTAGAAGAGTTGATAGTGTGTGGAAGTAGGAGAGTAATAGTTTCTTTCATAGGCGGGGGCCCCCATGCCGCTTCTTACGTCTCTCTAAAACTAAATCACAACTGCTAACTCTCAGGTCAGCAGGTTACACACCAGAATATTTCATTTACTAACAGACCAAGTTTGGTGAAGCGATAAGCGGTGTATCTCTGTTTTGGAATTTAAGATTTCATTCATTTCTAACACTATTACATCAATAGAAAAATATTTTGTCTTATTTAATTGTGTTGCATATGGAACTGCTGGGAAGTGTTAACGTTTCTAGAATAATACCATCTGGAGTGGATAATTGATTATAAGTAGACTACTTATTATGTACGTTTCGTTGGTAGTTCAAGCGAATCAAGTATTGAATTATTTCAATAGCCAGCTGACTGACCCGGTTGGGCCGCACAGCTGTGTTATAGTGTATACTAGATAGGTAGAAGGTTAGCATTAGCTTGGTGGTGGTACATCATAGCAGGTATCTCATAGTACACTACTGAACTGATTTTATAGTATTCTTGGCTTCCATTCTACGCCATGCCGGCTGTCTGTTAGTTCATAGTTAGTTAGTTGTAGTATATAGTTTAGAATATTTGAATAATATTCATTATTCTAACAAAATAACGGATGTGGAATTTAGATCCAAGATGAGATAATTAAGAGCCGTAGCTCATCTTTTAATTTTTTTAAAAATCTGTGCACTGTTTAAAAAGTTTTTTTTGTATTTGAATTTAATTAGTGTATTTCTGTGAAAAGGTTACCATTCAGTGCGTGTTTGTTCTGGTCATCTGCTGACTGACAGTGGTTTTTATGTTACACGAATTAAAAATATTTAAATATATTTTAAAAAGGACAAACATTTTTGTATTCAGTTTTGTGAAATTATGATGAATGATTGCAAAATACAAATCATGGATTGAATTTTGAATTGAAAGGCAATACTACATGTAAGTTATGTGCACAGACTAGGCCGGTAACATACATTATAAGAATACTGTATTTGCTTCAAGAATAACCTCAATAACTCAATGCAGCATAACTTATGCAAACTAAAGACAAAAGATGTGATTTATAGTATTTTGCCATTTGACAATAAAAATACTGAAAAGACAGGCTGAGCTGCAAAAACTGCAATATAACAATTAGGTTGATAGTCAAAGTCAGTTGAAGCGGTGTATGAATTATAATGCTGCTCAAATATTTTGAATGAGTAATTATTAACTACCTAGTAATGAAACTAATTTATTTGTTTGTAATATTTCAGGACGATGAATAAAGTATATAGGTGACAGACACATAGCTGTTAAAACGGAGAGGCGAGAGGTCATAAAAATATTTTTGTTGGAGGAACTGAAGTTTTACTGGAGGAAGCAGACTGGATTGTTACCTGAACTACTGTACTTATATGTCAAAAAAATTACGTTTACTTAAGGTTATTGCAATTGATTAACGGGCATGGAACAAGATAAACGATTGCGACGAGAAATCGCGAACTCTAATGAGAGGAGGAGGATGCAAAGCATTAATGCGGGCTTTTCCGGGTTAAGAAATCTATTACCTAATCATGAAGGAGAAAAATTAAGCAAGGTATTATCTTCAATAGTATTTTCAATTTATTTTTGACTGCTCGTTTTGTCGTTTTTAATTATAGTGGCATGTACTTTTTCAGGCCGCAATTTTGCAACAAACATCTGAATACATATTCCAACTACAACAGGAGAAAGCCAAACTGACGACTTATAATAACCAGTTAAAACGTATGTTATCTACCGAGGGTGGTAATGGAGGGACTAGCTACCCCTCTCCTCAGTCACCTGCAACGGAGACACCTACTTGTATGGCAAAAAGACGAAAAACCATGGATGGTAAAAGCGCTAATTTTATTAATCACTTCATATTATGGAATATAAAAATAAAAATAATGAAGGCAATTGTCTTGAGAGGTCTTGTTTTCTTATACGAACTAGTCGAATTCAAATAACACAATAATTTACTCTTTCAGGTGCGCTTGAATCTGCTGATGAAGGGATAGGAAGTATGTCACCAGAACATAGTGTTAGTAATGAAGAGACAGTAAGCAGAAGCGAAATAGCTGAGCTGAGACGAGAATCAATGGAGTTAAGGTTAGCTTTAGACCGGGAGAGGAGACATCGGATAAGTCTGGAGGAGCACATCGGAATTTTACAACAGCAACAAATATTTCCAACTATCAAACAAGAACAAGAAAGGTAAATAATTTAAAACTTAAAGGCTAGAATAAATATTTCTTTTAACAATTAAAGGTTTTTAACTAAAATTAAAAATACGAACTTACATTACCTACCTAAAAAAATATATTACTGAATTTATTTTTTATTGATGCAGAGTTCAGGTTGTTGAAGAAGTGGAAACATTTCGTCAGGCTCCAACACCCGGAAGACCACATCTAGAAGAAACACCAAGGTATATTGTAGTCATAATATTTTATTTTAGCTGCTGAGCTAATACTACCATGATAACGTATAACGTACCAGGTTTTTTAGAGATTCGGGTTTTAAAGTAAAGTAATTTTTCTATTTTCAGATGCTATACTATTAGAAATAACTTGGAGACGATCGTCGAAGCTATTCGTCACTTGGAAGGGGATCATTTGTTTTCAGATGACCGCAACAATTCTACACCTTCATCTTCCCCTCCTTCAGCGTCGCCTCGAGCTATGGAAGTTTGTTCATCTTCCAATAGTTCTCCCAATAATTCTCAGACATTAGTCGAAGTGCCGCTTGCACTTACTGCTACCCTATCCTCAGCGTCTTGTCAGGCCTTACCGTTGGGAACAACCTTTATTGTCGCATCTGCTCCTAGCGCGGCTGGCAATTCTTCAGGAACAATGAAACAGATGAATATGGATACAGCGGTATCGCGTACCATCGAGGTCGTTGACGAGCAACCAATGAACTTAGAATTTCGACCCCTTTCTAGGACTCCTTCGCCCTTCACTAGCCAGGCTTCATCATCCTCTTCCAGTTGCCACGTTCAACAGCAGCGACCAGGAGTTATTGTGGTGAAGCATTCCTAAACACCATTTAGGGATGTATAGAGTTTAACTAAGGGTTAGGACTAACCAACCTTAGAATCTGTAGTTGTACCCTAGCGATTTACATGCTGACACTTTTAAAGCTTTAGTTTTTACTTGATGGATTGCATCAAAGAAATAGCTCAATATTTAACCTTTGTAAAGGTGATATTCAGCTAATAAATAATTCAGTACTAGATGATAAGGAATTGACTGGAACATAGCCTTTTGTCTTTGAGCGATGACATATTGTGCTAGGTTATATCAGCTGAGCGAAAATGGAGAAACTCCGCATGGAGTGGGCGATAATCTGAAAATACGTACAAGCCTAATAAAGAGTTTCTACTGGGTTATTCCTGATAGTGCGCAGTTTTCATGTGGAAATAATATTAGATCAATCTTCACATTCTTCACCTGCCTTTCTTTATTTCAGTAGGTTATTTGCTTAATTGAATAAGTACTGAAGTGCTGCTTGGTTTGAATTAATCTTTCAAGTCTACTGGCGTCCAGTGCAAAGTCTTCCTTATGAGTATGTAACCTCATTAACATTAATTACACTAGTTTTCAGCTGATGCATAGAGAATCCAATACTTAGCACCTACGTTAGAGAGGGCTTACTTTTGAAAAACTTACAAAAAAGTTTGGTGACTAACATCCAAATTGTTATATTGTCTATTGTCAAAGAATCAATATCTCTTGACGCGAGAATAAAATTTAGCGAGATTCATTTCTATCAGTTTAGAAGAATGTAAAACAACAGGGGCAACAGAATTCTGGCATTTTTATTTTTGAATCAGTGAAAATACCAGATGGTGTCACAATTGTCCTCGTTTAAGATTTTAGGGTAATTTGTATTTGATTATTGACTAGATATTTACTGTTTCCCTTTTCTGGTAAAATGCACTATGATAATGATGTAATGAGGGCAAAGTAAAGCGAATTGAAATATGAAATTCGGAAGACTTCAACAATTACCAAGTTGTTTTTCTTTTCCTATTGTTTGAAACTTTGTAATGCAGTTCTAGGCAAAAATCCAGATTCAACAATTACCTAATTTTCTTACACGAACGTATGGTTGCTGCTAATACATTGCTTTATCCTTTTGGACATCAGGATAGCGGTAACCCTAAACTTGTGTTTCAGTAGCAAATTGACATAATCAATCCAACATAATACTGATAAGCAGATATAGACATCATAGAAAAGTGTATTATCAAGCAATAGTTTAAATAGAGCTTAAAAGCTTAAGTTTAAATATTGGCAAAACGATTTTGGGATCCTTGTCACCCCATTACCCTAATAGTAACTAAATTGGAAATGATCAGAAGTTACTGGAAGAATGTTCTGCAAACATTAAATGAACCCCATGATTCGTTTGCGAGGATGAAAAGGCATGAAAATTACAAAAATGAATACATTTATTTTTACAAGCTAAAATTGCTGATGTCCTACTTAAAGCTATTACTAACATTGAATTGTATTAAGCTTATCTTTACTTTACTGAATGAAGCTTACGAATTAATTAGTAGTCTATGGGTTTGGGAGATATTTCGACAATTACTGTGGGGTAGTAGTATTGTAAAACTACAGTTTTTCAGTGAATTGCCTTACGCAACTAACTTAACCGGTTTAAAAAATTAAGTCGTTGATGTTCGTGCTAGTTCTGATTTTTGAAAGCGTGTAAAGGGAAACATTTGCGTTCCATTTTACTGTGGAATGATATGGCTCTGGCTGCCACAGGATATCTGAGGACTGATGAAGTTACTAGATCGAAATATTATATGACATGTAATATATATATTATATAAATATATAAATATATTTACCATACCGTTAGCTTTATATGGACTCATTCCTTACTTGACCGCTGAAGATTTATGCTTAAAATTATAGTTGCTCTGTTAATTTAGTATTTTGTACCCAAGTATTAATGTAAACGTTGTTAAAATAGTTTATTCATGGAGATATATTCTATATATACAACGTCCATAAATTCTGCAATGGTTGACAAGGAAGGACGAGAAAATTTGTTTCAACCTGCAAGTGCTTTTTACCCACGCAGATTCAAAATTTCGAAAATTGATAGTAAATAATATTTGAGAACATAGAAATGCATTAATAAACGCCTTTTTTCATTCAAATTAATGAGGCGAATCAAATTAGTTGAATAATAACATTAATGTATCGATCACTTGTAAACTTCCAATCAATTTATCGATGATACTTTTATAGCTACCCGATTAAGCTTTTATTTGTACAAATGTTTGGCAAATTTATGGTTGATTATTTTTTAAACTATATATGGATCGGAGAATCTTAGAATTTGAAGATGGAGGAAATTGAGAACTTTTCGTTATTTTTTCGGTTTTTGAATATAGACGTCGAATTTAAAACTTTGAATTTTCCATATTATAAATATTGAAACAAATTTTCATCGTTTTCCTATAAAAATGAAAAAAATATTATATATTTATGAGTGGAGGTTGCTTATGTTTTCATTTTCATTCGCAGAGTTTATGGATTTCTCCTGACTGATTGATAATCCAATCGAAATCTCAGAGACAGCTTGCAATTCTAAATAATAATACTAAGTAGAAATCAAGTACTGTAAATGCTATATAGCTGCATCCTATAATAGATAATTTGAGAATTACATAACTGCTGGTTATGAATGTCATCATGTAATAGTAAAGAATTATGATTCTATTTTCAGTTGATAATTTCAATACATAGCAATCAAATAGACCTTGAACACATAGTTTTAGATTATATTAGTATAGCAGATTTAACTATGGAAAATCTTTGTTATTTAATCATAATATAATCCATCAAGCTCTTACTATTTTGTACTTAGAATTGACTATGGTGCGAATAGTTATCAGTAGCACCGTTGACCGTGTTGTGTTCTGACTGATCAGAAAATAACACAATATGAAAGCGTGGACACCCTTACATAATAAGCCTATCTTTATTCTTACTTTTCTTGCATTGTTGAATCTGTGAAATTTGTGTAAGAAATCTCTAAGGGTTGAATAAAATTTCCTAAATACTGCCAACTTATATTTAGATTTGAAAAACTAAACAAACTTTCTCTTTTGTGTTTTATTAAACTGTTTTATGAAATGCATTGAATAATATTACCAAATTAACAATATGTGCATACATATGTAGTGCAACACAACAACCATAACTACCATATGCATTTTTGTAAGAAATATATTAAATTTCTAATTTTGGAAAGAATTTTCAAGAATTAAATATGCAACACTGGTAGTTCAATCATTGCAGATTAAATTTATTTCAGCCTAGGTTCTTAAGTTTTGCTGTATCTTTGTTTGTGTTTCAAGAACTGAGAACTCATTTAGATACTTGAAATCAAAAACTGTCAAACATTGTTCATAATTAATGAGTTCATTCTACCATCGACCAGTTAATCAGCTAAATTGTCAAGCATCTTTGATACTGTCATCTACGATCGTCAAACTTTGACTAAGGATGCTCACTTGGAATTAAAGTTTGATGTATTCCTGACAATGATTATTAAAGTGTCTTATGGAACTCACATTTGGCAATAAAGACATTACCTAAAGATATTTCCTATATTAAATCATATTTAATTAATGGGCCTAAAAACAAATCAGCCTGAATCTATAAACATTTAAACACCTAAATTGAATAATGAACGCTATATAGTTATAATTTCGAACTTCAAATTATCTATTTAAGGATCAACAGTATTACTAGGACTGGACAGCCATAATAAATAATTTTAGTATAATTGTAAATAAGACGAGACGTTTTATTTTTCGTAATTAAATATAACAAACAATGAATTTTTAATTAAATGACTTTCTGTGGTGGAAGATAGAGTTAGTTGGCTTCTTTGGCTCAACCGTCTTAAAGGGATCGCGAAGATAAAGAAACAATTGAATACAAATTTAAAACCCTGCCTCGGTGTTTGAATTTTAGTCTACTATAGTATGTAGTATATCTTTTGTGATACCGAGAAGATGTTTGAATGCTCTTGAGAAACCCAGCAGATGTTTCCAATCATCTTTATATTTATTCGAAAAATAGTTATAATAAAATATTTAATTTAAACAAACTATAGAGTCTTGCGCTGCGATTGGAGAAATTTATAAGAGAAGAAACGTTTTTACTTTCATCATAGTATTTATTCATCTTGTTTCTTAAAAGTCTAACCGTAGAGTATCATAGATCATGGTTACACAATTTTGATTGATAGAGAAGCTCGATTGTTTTTCAGAAAGCTCATGTTCATTTCTGTATGGCCTAATAAAAATGATCCCTTATATAGTGCTTCAATTTTAAAACATTTCAAGACCCCATGATGTATCTACATAACGTTTGTTGCAGAATGCTGTATTATTATGAAGGGATTATGAAGAGAATGCATGCTGTATTTTTTATGTTTTATGAAAGGGTAAAAACTTTGGTTTTGCCAATCTGGGTCCTAACTTTAATGTTATTGGAATTTTGGAATAAAAAATTTACAAATTTTTTCAATGATTGAAACTCTGCAATTTTTTAGTTTCGATGATTGTGTAGAACCGGAAGAAAATCACAGAAGCCTGCTTGAAATGCCAAAAGCTGATAACTAATCAAACGAACGAATTTAAAAATGAAATTTTTATGTTGTAAATAAAATATTTGAGGTTGAGATCAAAATTGATTAGATTTAACATATAATATTATAATGTAGATTTAGATGGCTATGATTTAATGGCCAGTCAAAATAATGTTTATTCCAGTCAAGTTAAAGGGAAAACCAGTCAGGAAATTGACTGTTTTGTATTTGGAAAACTCAATTGACTAATCTTGAGTGGGACTAGTGAATTTGCTGCCTTTCTGTTTTGTTAATAATAATTTTTGTAAACTAAATCTGAACATTTAAGTCGTTAGAAATTTAAAGTGAACAATACTTAAGTACTATTTAATCGAAACATTTTTCCTAATATCGTTCATCTTATAGTTGGATTCACGTATCAAGCTTTTTTAGAACTGATTCAATTAGAAAATTATTTTAAAGCTCGATGGCGTCAACGCATGATCACCGTTTCAATCAATGTACTATCCATATTTAAAGATATTGGATTTGAATGTCCTATATTCGGATGAAAATGAATTGTAAAGGTTTTCGTTTTAAAAACTGTGGAAACACTTGTTCTTATACACAAAATAGAAGAAATGCGTCAACTCTGTGCCTTTAACTAGCCTACTTGGTAAATATAATTTTATTGTACTTGCTGCAGGTGAACTGCATTTGATGGAGTTTCTTCGGGAGGATGATGTGACTGGGCTGATTGCATTGTCTGAGGTATAATAATTGACGTGTCGTTAGGTATGAGTCCACATTGGGCCATTAAGAGTTGCTCCGAAACTCTTCTTAACTCTTCTTGCTGCTGAATTATTTGTCTTTGGAGTTCAGCATGCTTGATGAGTAACTGCTCTTGAAGAATGCATTGGGAAGATGCTACCAATTGATGACCTGAGGGAAAATATTGCATTATATTTGGCTTAAGTTCTATCATAAATGACCATTAAATATTTTCTTGTATGACGCAATCCTCCTAAGTTCAATCCCTAAACATAAACTCATTTGTTTTATTAATTCAAGGTAATTGTTTGGTGAAACAAGTGAAACTTCTTAGAAAATAAAATCGTTTCAATTCAACACTGATGAATAGTAAATATTGAAATTCAAATATTGAATCCTTTAAAAATTTTAACGCATGGAACTCTTCATAACAATTACCTTGTGGAATGTTAATCTGCCCAGAGGCTATACCATGAATTCCTGCTGTACTGGTAATGGCAAACGCTTGATTTTGAGAAATATGATTGGAATGGAACGTGGCAATAGGAAGGGCTACAGTAGCAGCTTGCGATGGCTGAACTTGCTGAACAGTCAATTGAGGCTGAACGAACTGAGACATCTGCGGATGAAGGGCAACAGTGACCGTAGTGCTCAAAGGTTGGGCGCAAATGGACGTTGCTGAGTCAGTAAATGCCACGCTATGCGGTACTGCCATTGTTTGAGTCTTCTGGGGCTGCAACAAGACAGAATTTGTAGTTGACAATGCTGATACAAATTTTGGAGGTAAGTCCAATTTTCTCATGAAACTTGATCGTTTTGATCCCACACAACCATAGCTCATGTCCCCCTACAATGTGAAATTATATAACACTTTACAGTAAATGTTGAAAAATTTATAGTGCCTACTACTGAAGTACATTTTTAAGAGGATCCATTCCGAAAATTCGACTTTCGAAATTCTAGGAATAATTAAATCATTATATATTATATATACCTGCCCGAACGTATTTTTCATTCCACGAAGTCAATATGCAAATGAAAACACGTTAACTAACTGTTAATTGTTAAGGTTAACCGTTCATTAAACTGGATTTTATAATTACGTTTTTTTGTTTGTTGGAAGCCTTCATCGAAGAATGTGAAGAGTGTGATTTTCTTTCTAATTTGGGTTGTTTCGGAAATGAAGGGCCCAATTTTGGCGATCGCGATTTCAGCTCACCTCGTAACTCCTTCATCACATCAGCGTAACTAAAAACGACAAATGGAATTATTACCTTTAGTCAAGCAATATGAATCTAAAAGTGTAAGATAAATTAACTAGCGATATCTTACCTAACGACTCTATTAGTGCAAACAATAAACTCTGGCTTTGAGTTCCATTGATGATAAGTTATATAAAATCTTGTTTGTAACCAAATCCATTGCTGACCTTTAGTTAAAAATCGATAGTAACAAGATGTTCCTTCACCCTTCTGCATCACTAAATTGAAAACATGTCAAATATTCAGAGTCAAAGTCGTATTAAAGATTGCCAAAAATAATTAATGTTTTATTTCTTACAAGCTTCATGACAAGTGGCTACTTTCTCCAGATCTTCTGCGTGATAATAATCATAACCAGATGTACCTAACACTTCAAAAGGTAAATATCCTATTATTGGTGGAGCCCTATGGTCTAGAAAAAGGAATTTCCATTCCAAGGAATGCCGAGAGGAAAACTCATTTTTGGCTGTGTCGACCACGACAGACATTTCTCTCAATAGATCAGAATCAATTAACCTTCCGGTCGCAATGAAAACATGATTACAAGCAGAAGAGTCACTTGACTCCGAAAATTCCCCTTCGCTTTTTTCTGTATTTGTTTCACTTTCACCTACAATACGTCAATTTAGGACAATAAGTAAAATCTCTAATGCTATATAAAATTTATATTTACAAATGTACATATCGAAATGATAAATAGAGGTTTTAACTCACAATCCGATGAGATCCATCTTTTAAAATATCCAACAATTCTCACTAATTGATGCTTTTGGTTTTCTTCATTGATTCCAAAGCCACCCAATTTGAAATTAAGTGTCATTGAAACACTGTTTCTACCTTTGTCTTCGATGGGACTCACAAGAATATTGTGTAGCTCGGATCGGTCATCCGAAGCTACATAATCGTAAACTGTACCATTTACCAGGTCAGACTGTGAAGACATATTCATACACTTTAAAGTAAATCCTTAAATTGAGTATGAAAATGTAATATTTTGAAAACGAATTTAAAATCTGTTAGCCTACACTGAGATGCCCAAGGAGGGAAGTAATGCTTTCCGAAAGGTAAAGTATTTTTCCGGTACTCGAGATGACAATAATAAAACCATCCAAAGACTAATAAGAAAATTAAAATTTGTTAAGAGATGCAGATTATTTTATATGGATATTGACTGATGCCTCTAATATTTTCTATTGAATACCTCTAACATTAAATGTGTAAATTCTTCATTTGAAAGAAACGACGGTTTCCAGTCCTCCTGGGTCTCCTGAACTTGATTCTGAACTGATAATTCTACAAAAAAATCAAACTTGATAAAAGCCAAAAACAATTTGCCAGAAGAGAAGTAGATGGAAAATTGCATGCAAATTTAAAGTCAATATTGTGGATTATCTACGATATACCATACCATTACCATTATGGGCCTTCAAGAACGCGATGGTAGCCTTCAGAACCGTTGACTTGTCCATTTTTCTAGCTGAACTGGAAACCATTGTACAGAGCTCGTTGATAAGGATATTAAACTGGTCTCGTCTTTTCTTTTCTGAAAGGTTTCTTGATCTTCGTTTGGACTCATCTCGATCATCACCCCCATCGTCCATCGCATCCATATCCCTGTTTTATTTAAATCATAATTTTTCTTAACATTGTTTTGCAATAAAACTTTTTCGTTCTTTCGTTTAAAACTACAAATGCATTTTCATTTTTCAAGGTCTTTAGCATTCTTGTCCATACTACTTTGCTATCGGAATATTATTTTATGTTTAAACAACAGATTGTATTCGAAATTTGTTTTAAGAAAACAAAGAAGCTTACAAAGATCTTCTTGAGGCTGAAGATTCGGACCTCTTTGAACTTCCGCCGTAACTCATGCTTCCAAAACAACTTACTTCAATCGATCTTCCACTGATTACTGTGTGTCCAGGTAAACTTTGGGCTGATCGTGAATCTCTGTCATCTACAAGATGACAAAAGTGTAATAAATGTTTAGATTGTATTGGTTTAAAGATTTCTACATTAATTATAACATCTTAAAAGACGCAAAGGTCTATTTGATGTAAAATATTTTTTACAATTTAATGGTATAAATAACTTTCTAGCTTTCTATATAATTAGTAAGGAATACAGTTTTAAAGAAGATTTGTGGAAATATTAACATTTTACTGCAACGCAAATTGCAATATCAACTGCATCGGCAAATTGTAGTGAAACAATATAAATGCACACTTTTCAGTTCAGGTTGAAACTAATTTAATAAAATATAGCACTTCCATGGACGAATATATACATCAGGTTGACATTTTAAAAATATAGCATTCATGGCAACTCTTTAATAGAATTGTAACGTAATAATCAATTTAAGGGTAACATTAAACATGAAAACATTTTAGAAAATTTCAACATTTCGGATTTATTTTGAAAACTGGATAAGGGTCAATAAGTCATGGCACGTAAAAAGTAGCATTTGCTGTAAGTTAAGGCAAAAATGTTAACTTTCCAAGTGCTAAGTAGAACAGCTAGTAAGTCTAAAATGACGTGTATTATTACTAATAATAGATAATTAAGAGCAAATTTTATTAAAAGCCAAGATGAGGTTGAACACTGAACATAACATGACCTAATCTAAATCTAAATTTGCCATCTGAGTTTTTTATAGGTACACAAATTCAGTTTTTCATCAATAGTGCCAGAGATTGTTAAATTAAAATGTGCTTATCAAAAAACAAAGAGGTGGAAATTTGATTGAATATCTCGTCCTGAAGCTATACCATTGTAAGGAAGATGATTTCTCCTATGACGTCCCATCCTGAATGTTGTTTTTTGAGTGCTGTACCTATGAAAATGTTTTTGGGGTCTTAAATCTCAACGCTACTTCGATTCTTTTGAAAATTCTTTTCCAGTCGTTAGTAATTACGTAATAATACATTTGTCTTTCACTCTGGTGTTATTCATGACTTGTTGAATTTGAAAATTTCCATCTGCCTGAGTTTTGTTAGCCTTGATTGTACTTAAAACTTTATAGTCTCCAGAAAAAGTAATGTTAAGCGTTTTGAAAAAAATTGGTTAAATATTTATTAGTACTGAATAAAGGGTAATATTAATATATTATTGAGTAGCAGTCAGATTTAAAAAATTCACTTGGAGGCACATCAACAAAATTCTGGAGACTTTTGAGTATCTTTACAAATATACAATTTCAATGTTATCCAACAAAAGGTCAATGTTGGACGGGTCGAGGCACAAACGAGTTAATTTAAAGCTCGAAACTTAATTACAAGTTTAAAAATGTTTCAAGGAGTTATTTGTTTTAACATAGAGTTATATTTATTTTATATTCATCTATTTAATATCACTTCTCTTTGGTCTGCTGGTGACATTGACTATTGAATTGAGTTAGTAGGATAAACTATTATAACTGGACTGGAATCTGTAATCAAAGCTCTAAACTCGAATTGGCAACTTCGCACTGTCATTTTGATTCCAGATATTCCAGAGAGACTTCCAAGACAGGCTTCTTTATCCTTCCTGTTCTTTTTCTTCAGGATCGACTGAACTCGGGGAACGGGCATCGACAAATACTTTTCTAAAAGTGCGTCATAAACACGCAGGAGAAAGTTATTTTCTTTGGTATGTATGGCCCATCTACCTACTTTCTCCACAGAAGCATTGCCAATTGTTGCTTCCTATTCATGGCCATGGCCTGCTAGGAGAAAGTAAGGAGAGTTTTCTCATATTCCGGACATTGCGTAAATCTCTCGAACCTTCTCATTTGTTTTGTTCATTCATGAAACGCTTAAAACGCTTTGCGTACGTATCCGGAATTTTATATGCAAAATGATCCTACAATATCTGCTTTTTTTAATGATGAATCTATTGTTTTCAGTTACTCGTAATTCTATCAAAGATGCTGACAGAAACTGAATGATATATGCTTCTGATAAGTACACTCACGAACAAGATTGAAGTTCGCATTTTAAGTTTGTGGATTGAATGCTTAAAACCTCATTTCAAAGTCAAGGTCGTTTTATTTGCTTTCATTTATTACAATTTGATCAACTTAATATTTTATTGATATACACTATTTTTTACTACATTAATTAGAAAGAATGATTTTAAAATACAATCTTAAAATGATTTTCATGAAAACATCAACTTCGTTTGCAATATATGAACCAAAGCGTGCAGTGTTGGCAGTACATTGTCAATAAAAGCACTTTCTTTGGTTGGAGCATATTTTTGCATAATTTAGATTTTATCTATGTTTCGGAGAATGTTTCGCAATTGTATATTTTTATTGATATAGTTTTATCTTTTGCTTTATTAAAAAAACTAATACTTTATAATGATGCTTGATGCGTAGCGGAGCGGAACCTAAGTTAAAAATCAGAATATACCTTTTATCCGTTTTAGAAATAAATGAACACTATAATATGTTTTTTGTGACAACAGGCAACCTATACCTACAACTAAATAATGTGCTAGTTTTGAAACAAGTAGAGTATCGAATTTTTTGAATTAAAACCCTATGGGGCTGTTTTTAATACTTCCTGAAGGGGCGGGGCTCTATTCCGGAGTGGGGGCTTAGTTCCGGGGGGAATTTAATTCGAAATTCGAAAACTTTCTGTTATTCATGCATTAAAAATAATATTTTTTCAAAAATTCCTGAAATTACAAAGATTTTTCATTAAAATAAGTATTTTTATTGTCATAAGGAGAAAGTATAGATATGATGGGAGTCTGTTTTATGTCCTACTCACCCGTTAATAAAGAATTTTGTAATTTTTTAAACACTACACACACCATATTAGTATTTATAGAATTTTGACATAGGGCATTTATTCCGGGGGGGTGGAAGGCTTTTATTTCAAATGTGTTGACCAAGGGTAAGGCTATATTACATGGGGGGGCTTCTAATTCGGGAGTGTTTCTTTCTAATCACAGTAGTTTGATAAAGTAATTTTTGTTACACAACAGTTTGTATTGTGTAAATGTACACAATACAAACTGTCATGTAGCAAAAATGTTCAAAGCCTTCCTCACTTTATTTTTTAGTTTATAAATAAACGCTTTGAATTTATATCCATATAAATTGTGGTTTTTTAATTTATAATGCTGCAAAAACTCAAGTAAGTATCAATTCCAACAAATATTAGTCATAGATAAATTAAATACACATTAAATTGGTATGACTGTACCGATAAAACAAAAGTAGTAATAAAAAAGAAAACATTAATTAAGAAATTTTAATAAAAATGAATAAATGATTGGTTATGATATACATGATTAAAATTATGAACACACATTTTCTACTGATTCGAATCAACAGAAATGCTCTATTTTTGGTACATTTTAGCTTTTTAAAAGGTTCTACAAACACAATCACAACTTTAGGCACGCTATGCTTCTTCTCCCTCGTAGACATGCCATGGTAAGAAATTAAAGAAATGCTCGGTCCAATTACGTATAATTATTGTAATATTTAAATTCTGAAAAGTTACTTCTGATACTGAAATGTAATTCAAATACATGAAAAGAAATGTATTTTTCCTATAGTGATAAAAGACGAGCTTTTACAATACGAATACAGTAAAATACCAATTGATTTATGAATATTTGAAATTGAGTAACTATTTAATTATGTACCGACCGACGCATTTTCTCCTTTTAATCAGCGACGTTTTCATGAGTGCATGCTTTCCTAATGAGATTGAGATACTTATAAAGTGATATACACCTGAATAAATCAAGTTGAAAG
>JAQFZZ010000462.1:0-18167 GCA_034696405.1 Isotoma caerulea
ATAAATAAACAATTATGTAAAAATAAAAATTCATTCTTAATTGCTTACACTAAATCTTTTCTCCAGAAACATGTGGACCCGATACTTCTGCTCCGGTGAATGTGTAGTAGACAAATTGGAACAAAGGACACATCTCCAAGTAAAAGTTTGATCGGCCTCTTCAAACTTGGACATAATTGCAAACCTATGACTATCTCCTATTTCCAAAAATACAGGTTCCCAAACTACTGTCCCACCCTTTTCTAAAGCGGAGGTGCCAATTTCTTGAAAAATCAGCCCACGATCTCCACACCGGTCAAAACAAGATTGAGAGTGACTTTCTAAAATGTGATTTTGGAATTCTCGTTCACTTGTCATTTTATCACAATTGGCTCCTAGCATTCGGCAATGATTAAATTCCCTAGAAATTATAAATAAAAACTATATTGTTGTTATTTACTTTTTGAAAAAGTAATTCATGTGTGTGCTTACCGGTAAGGACAGATTGTAAGGTGTTCTGCATAATGCATCATCTTCACCTTTAAAGTACATCCATGAATTTCATTTTTGCACCCAACCATAAGATTTTGGGTAAGTTGCTCAACAGCCACGTTACGTGTTTTCACATCCAAGGGTACTCGGCACACTGGACATTCATTTATTTGATCAATGCAGGATGAACAAGTTATATGTCCATTGGTACAACTGTAGATTGGAGGCCTTGCCATTCCATCTTGACATATTGAACACATCAAAATATCTTCCGCTTGTTCGTAGTCAAGCTCAAGGGATTCCATTTTTCCGGAAAGTGATGAATTGGCCATTTTGAAATAAGAGTTACCAGTGGTCAAAACTGAAAACCTGTTGAAATAGGGAATGCATGAAATTACAAGTTGCAAGGTGTTTTTTATCTTGAAATTAAAACTTTATAATTGAACACATTTATTATAAATTAAACTTTTAAACGCTAAATTCATCATGTCTGCTTTATGAACAATATTTCCCGATGCTCTCGAGTATACTTCCTATTTTTTCAAAAATCTTACAAATTAAAATTATCAATTTGGTCATTTGTTCTCACTCAGTCCATGAAACCCTGAAGATGAGTCAGTCTAATTCAAAAGGAACGAAATGGTCAGTTAAATGTTGCCTATTAATAATTCCATGTTTGGTTTGCATTTGGTAAACTTTGTTGGCATGTTTCTTCATATAGTGATATTTATTCATGAATGAGTTCATGAGTACTAGTTTGTGCAAGTGGTTATACACAGATAGAAGCTGCTGCTCGTAAAATAAGTTATAAAGATTTTAATCCACTTGAGGAAAAAGGGAAAGCCACCCGAAATCTCGAATTACATTCATAGTTCAAGGTTACTACAAATAGTGCATAATGATAAAAAAATATTCTAGAATCTTGACTGACTTCTCTGGACAGGTTTTTGGATTTCGGCATTTGGATTAATATACCATACCATAATTATTTTTTAAAAAACCTCAAGAGAATAATAAGTTAGCGAATTTTGTCTGAAACTTAATTTATTTCAGTGATAAATAACATGATAATCTTTTTGGGTTTTTGAGATTGTCGTAATGCTTTTATCCTTCCCTCACTCTCTTGGAATTAAAAACAGGAAATTAAAGTTTGAATTTAAAATTTTTTGGATTTGGTAATTTGGATATTGTTAAAACAATGATTTATGTAATTCATTTAAATCTGACATGCATCTATACAATAGCATAATATTTATATTAATATTTGACATTTATAATATGGAATGATCTTGAAGTGTTTTTTAACGTATGAGATATGTGATATGTTTTAAAAGTTCCTTAATATACTTAAGAATTTATTTTCTTACCTTGAAATTCTTGTGGAAAACTGCGGAGGCAGAGGTAGACTCACTCACTGGACAGAGACCCAAACAGAACACAATTACAAACAAACTGATATAAGAATGAAAATGAAATGGAATTAAAAAACGTTCTGCTTTGATGTTTTTATACAACTATAACCTTTCTTTTGATTATGATGACATAATAAAATGATAATATTATTACCCAGCTGCAGAGAATTCTACGAAATCTGTCTGACTCACACAATAAATTCTTGCTTCTTAAACATTTATTAAGGAGTGCATCCTTCATGCATCTCTCTACGTTTTATATAAAACAGTTTTATTCTTATAGACAATAGTTAAGATTATAAAAGTTACTTTTGGTTGATATGTAGATTTTTATATGTTATTTATCAATAGATATTTTTTAATCCCACAAATATCCCCACTATAAGTTGAGTACAATACATTCAACTGTCTGGTTCATGAACGTTTATGGAGTTTCATGAAAACCCATCTGTCTTAGGTGACTTATGACTACAACTTCTTCTCATCTCAACGTTTTAAGAAAATAATGTCATTAATTTTGGAAAAATAATATTTTATTTCTTACATTTACATTATAAAAATATACTGTGTTTCATGAATAATTTTTCCACATCTGATAAAAGTGGCGAATGGTTGTCTAACGATTTGTCTGCTTTATTGACGGTAGAAATGTCCATAATTTATAGGATTTAGGATATACATGAAATATTGCAAAGGCATTTATTCTGAAAGATAAATAGAAATATTCATCCATTCATCTAATTATAATGATGGATGAAAATCTAAAGAATTTTAAATTCACTCATTTTTAATAAATTTATTTTTTTATTCTACGTAAACAATTTTTGCATATTTGGAGAATTTGAACATCAGAAATATTTTATTTTCAGATTGAAAGTAGGACATTGGACAAAAATAAATTTGGCCACGAAAATTCATAAAATTGACAAAAATTAAATAAATGTATCCAATTTCCTACCAATTTTCAAGCATTGAATTACCTGAATCCTAAGTTTATTTCAGTTTCATGAACTAAAGACGTGGAATTGCAGAATGATAAGCTAGTATAAACTAGCTTCGTTGATTTTTTCTTGATAATAATCATAAGCATTGAGTGGCTGGGATTTTGTTCCTTGCAAAATGTCTTCAGAAAAAAGTGGAGTAACTTCAGTGTCTGCATCAGGATTGACAAAATAAATGAAACTTTGCCTTGCTGAACTGAGAATCCGCTCTTCCTCAACTATTCGAACTCTGTGGGGCTGAAAATACAAAAAACAAAAGACATTTCAATTCCACTTCCGGTTAAACTTTGAACTTTAACAAAGGTTGCACATACCGTAGCAGGAAACACACCGGAAGACCAACGCTCCATGATTTGACCTCCATTGATAAGCACAGCGTCCTTAATGGGAACAGCGTCAATCCAACTCCCATCAGCCCTCCGGACTTCCAAACCTCCAACCATATCTTGAAAGAGTAAAGTAATTGTGTCCCAATCAGTGTGTTCTCCACATCGGATTGCATTCGGTGGAATTTCAGTGTTTTTAGGATCAAGTGGGAAATAATGCATAGATCGGAATTGATTGTGTGAGCGAATACTTGGGTCGTCTAAAGACCGGTGGGCATTTACGAAGATTTCCTCATCTTCAAGATTTAAATATTTTGCCATACAACGGAGTAACTTCTTGGCTAAGTTGTTGCAGTCGAGACGAATTCTATCGATTGCAGTTTTGAAATCTGGTATTTCAGTTGGGTACTTGGAAGGGTTGATGGAATCTAGACCCCAGGAATCCCACGATTCTCTTAACTCTGTTGAGTTTATTTTGGCTTCGTTTAAACTAAAAATTGTTTTATTGAGTTGTATAAAGTGAGAAATTTAATTTGGAATTTTTGTAACACGTTAAATATTAATTTTTTAAAACTTAGCGTGGCTTAGTAGGATTTGAAATAATGTTTATAAAGTGTTAGGGTAAGAATTAGTAGATTTTAAGACAAAAAACTTCACTTTATTAAATGAGAAATAAAAAGGTAAAACGTACAATTCATTTCCAGGCCCAGTGTAGCCATGAAAGGATTGGGTTGTATTAGTTTTCCTGTATTTTTGCTTGATACTCTGAGGCAATTCAAAAAATTCCTTGGATAGCTTATAAATGTGTTCAACCTGCAAAACAAATTGTTTACTGATTACTTTCTTGAGTCTAAAGTTGAAAAAATTTGAATTATAATTTTCAATTTCTCGAGTATAATTAATAATTGTAAATTTATAAAATAAAAATACCTTATCCATATCCACACCATGATTGATCAAACATGCGAATCCAACTTCACTCATCGCCTTTCCAAACTCTTTGGAAATTCGACAGAATTCAGAATCCTCCACATTTTCGTAGTTTAAAGATGCAATCGCTCCGAAATCAATTATTGGAATTTTTTGATGATTCATTTTTAACTTTTCTGTTATGTCCTATTACACCTATACTTAAACTAAAAAAGCATTTCTCGACGACTAACTTCCAGAAGTGAATGTTTAGTTAGAACTAGAACTTATTGAAAACAAATATCTTGAGCAGGATGGTTTGCAATTTGCATCTTTGCATTATTGCAAACAATGAGTAGACTTGCAGAAATCGTAGTTTAATATTGTCTAGCGTATCTAAGTCTATGAATATTGTCAAAGTTTAATGTAAATAATTAATAGCCCCGCTGGACAAGTTTTGACATTAGTTGAATATTTAAATTGCTGCCCAAAGAAAACTACATTCTATGATGTATTGTAGAATCAGAACAAGTCTTGACTGATCTGATAGCACAGTAAATAACCATCGAACTTTTTTTTATTATTTTTACCTATGCATTGAAATCTCGATCAATGTAAATAAAATATAAATAAACTAATAAAATGTAACTTGTTATTCTGGATTTTGTATCTTGTTTACCTTGAATAATTATGTGGCTGCTTTCTATAAATATCAAATATCCATTAGAATGTATATTAAAATTACATATCTTGCAAGCTCGGCAAGCTGTATTGATAATCAGTCTATAGTAAATACTTCCTAGGCCGTATTGATGATTTTTCTCGAATTTCATAAAAACTTATATTGCTTCTTTATGTTTCAAGATACAGAAAAATGGTATAACATTTCGAGAAGCTGACAAAATTTTGATTTAGACTCCTTGAATTAAAAAATGTTGCAGTGTTTGTACTTTTTGCAATACCGATAAAACTGGAAAACGTGATTTCGTAGTTTCTTTAAAATAACAAGTCGCAGGTCACATTAAAATATACTGAAACAGTCATATCCGGTGTGAAATTTTGTCAGCTTTTCAAAAGACTTTACCATTTTTTGTATCTTGAAACATAAAGAAGCAATCTGGGTGTTTATGAAATTCGAGAAAAATTATAAATACGGCCTAGCAAGTATTGACTATAGACTGATTATCAAAACAGCCTGCAACACAAACATATTTCATGCAATGTAAACTCTAATTTCAATCTTCATGCAGTTTGTTGAATCTTCTACACCTTTTCTATTTCCCTATTTAATTTAACCAATCGCTAATTTTATTCCAATATAACCAATAAAAATATACAAGAGAAAGAAACTCTCTCGTTTCTCTATAAATAATGCAATGATTTAAAAATATGACATGAAGTTTAATTAGCAATTTATTAAATAGACATTTATCTACATTAATACTGTTATAGAAAAGTTATATGAGGTAATTAAAAATGATTTAAAAATATCACTTTGAAACGCATATGTGACTTCTATAAGAATCTGAAGTAGAAAAACTGTGATTACACATCCCACAAAAAAGCACACCTTGATCTTGAGCGTGTCTTTGTTTATGTCTTGTAAGTTGATCGTTTCTCGTATAAGCCGCAGAGCACATGTCACATTTAAACGGTCGAATTCCCGTGTGTTGCAAAAAGTGTCTGCGGAATTTGTTCAAGTCTTTGAATTTCCTGTGGCAAGATTGAACTGTACATATCACTTGGCCGTTGGTTAGTTTTCGATAGTTTTTATTCCAAGGCACGACTCCAAACTTTTCAATCATTTTTCCGACGGGTCGACCTCGTCGGATTTTAATTTCTTGAGTATTTACATTCTCACAGGTTGTGGCATTTATGGAAAAATCATGTTGCATTTCTTCTTGGTCGAAAGATGATATTGTTTCTGGTTTTGAGGCTTCAGGGTCAATTTCTATTTTTAAAAAATAATTAATCATTAAAGTATAATTATTAATTGAATTTTGAACACTTATCGCATTTTTAATTACCATACGAAGTAAAATGAACGCGTTCAATTGTTGTCCCATTGTTTTCTCCGTCTTCAACAGATTCTTCACCTTCTTGAAGCTCGGCTAAATTAATACAATAAAAATGAAATAAATTTCAGTTCTAAAAATATGTCAAAGTGAGAAGATGGTTTTAATATATAAATACTGACTTACTTTTAACATACATGATTTCATTATCAACTTCTTCAGGCTCGTTAGATTCATCCTGAATATGCAACAGATTTAAAGGATTTACTGTATTTTCACTGTCCCCTTCGGATTCGTCCACAAATTCATTCATATCATCATCTTCAGGATTACCATCGGATCGTGTTGTTTTCGAACCTACTTGGATAAGGACAGTAGGCTCTAAAAGAGACGTGGGTGTTTGTACTGGTGGTGGTGTGGGTGTGCTCAAATGGTGGGATGAAACTAATAATACATAAAAATACAATTTTCAAGTCGAGCTTTTAATTAATTTAAGTATGGAAAATTGAAAGAAAATTTCAAATTTAAATTTTTAATGACTAGGGAAATTACCTCCTTTCGAAATGGAAGTGACAATCCCCCTACTTCCGGAAGGCATACCGGATCGGTTTTGAGACGAATCAATACTGTCAGCAGTGTTTCCTGGAACATTTTGTATTTGCAAGTGGTTTGGTATTAGTGGCGGTTGACCGAAAGTTCCAGTTTTTGCTGACACGGTTGAAATCGAAACTTTGGGTACGATTAGTCGGGTAATAGTTTTATTCGTGTTTGGGAGTTGGTTAACTGATAATGAATATCCTTCGTCAACATTAGGATAATTAGCGGTTCGTGGACCATAAGATGTGGGGTTCTGTGGGTGGTTGCTTTTATTTCGGGAAGTCTCGTTTGTGCCGCTGAAGATATCCCGGAAGTAACGACCTCCTCTTCTAGATTCACAGAACCCTTGGAATCTGGACCCTTTTCAGATCAAATTAAAATATTTTTATGGACACGTCATGACATTTTTATTTTGTTTATATAAATATGAGAACTAATGGAAATGATAAATATATTTTTTTTAACATGGAGTGACTTAAGGAAGTGTAATTATTACATTACATGAAAACATGATTTAAAGAAAATATTGAATAAGGAAATGAACTTAATTAATATTGCACAACGATGTTTTAGCATAAAATTAATGTAAGTTCAAAATTGATCATTTAGCTATAGAGTGAAAAATGTTTTACCGGAATCAAAAATGATGAAATCTTGTATAAGCATAAGTTGTTTTGAGACCAGATTAAGCTCTTCGGTTAAATGTTTTAGTTTATTTTCGAAATATTCTTCTCGGAAATCCATCATGTATCTACCTGTAGAATTTTTAAAAAATATTGTTTTAAAACTGCTTTATTTAAGATCTATTTATTATTATATGTAAATATATTTATTAGGTCATAGGTACTTGGCAAGTATTACTTATTGTGTAGTGGCTCACTGACCTAAGCAGTGCTTAGGCTTAGTAAGCACTAAGCCGGAAAGAGCTACTTTTCTTACTTTGTACTTCTTTGTTGATAAAATACGTACTTTTCGTACTTGTTGATAATGTAAAATATTAATGTGTTGTTTATTTAGTGGAAAAGTATTTAAAAATTGTGATAATAAAATAAAGAAAGTACAAAGTAAAACTGTTATGGTTTAATGATTCCGAGGGAAAAATATTTATTAGAAATACCCGGTTTGTATTGGGTTAAACCCATTTTATGCCCACACTGAATAAATCTCCAATAGGGTTTTGAGTTGTCTGTTGTCTCCTACCTAGTCTGTTGAATCCTTGAATCACTTTGGGTTGGGTTATTTATGGGATAGATTTCCCACGGAGAATGGGAATTTTTCATTAAAGACCAACTCAACTCGTTCTCATAAAATCTCAAGAAAAGGAAAGCTATTATCATTTTAAACAGTTAATAGACAATGGAAAAAAGCCAGTTTTGTTTACGCAAAAACGCTCCCCGAAGCCAGCCTTCACTTAAATATTTTAAAGTCAACTAAATAAAATGCAAAGTTTGAGGGTAAAAAGGAAGTGCTCGAACAGAAATCGTATTCAGTGTCTAATAATGATCAACAGAATCAACAGATCATTGAATGAAGCTGAATAGCATGTAAAGTTATAATCCGAAAGAAGAAAGAAGTAATAAAATCTGTATTTTGAAGCAGTTATATAACATGCGAATATTTTAAAATGATTTAATCATCTTAGAATTAGTTTTTGTTGAAATACTATTAATTATATATAATGTTGATCCATGCTGTGCCATAGGCAAGTTCTTGAATCGTGACATTATTGATACAATTTAAGCGTTATTAATTCTTATTATTAAAATTACTAGACATAGAATAATAATTTTTTTCTACACTGTCTACTATTTAGTCCAATTATTTCGTTATAAATGAATAATAAATGCAATGATTGTGATTGAACATTAGTGTAATGCTACATGCTACACGACCATTTTTTATCGTCTTCGGGAGTAGAAAAGAACTATTAAACCATTTCCGCTCAAAAAAGGAAAGCTAATTAATTGTAATGGCTTTTACTTAGCCCAACCAAGGACTGAGATTTTTATCTTGATGTAAACTCCGAAAACCGCATTTGCATTTTAGAGTTTGTATATGTAAAAGACTTATTTAATTAACATAGACTTAAATCTTCCTTCGGTCTATTTCCCCGAAATTCACTATTTATTGGGGTTTAGTAAAGTAATACAATCATTTGTCAAGTGATGTGTTAGAATAACGAATTGAAATTTTACTTTCAATTTGTAAACGGTAAATAAAACTAAAACTGAGTAATTTGAAAGTTTAACTACTGAAACTTTTGATTGCGTAATTCATATTTGCAAAACCTCATTATCATGGTTTGTTAACATACTTTTTCATTTCATGTCAAACTTAGCAGCAACAAAAAAAACATTGAATGCATTTTTGTAAATTTTTTCCCCATTTTCCTTTCAAAATCCTTGTATAATAACTTCAACAATGACCTCACTGTAAATGTCAAACGAACAGATTCTCCCAGCAGAAACTGTTAAACATAGGAATGGTTTTGTTCACTGGATCACAGCAAAAGTAATTGATAATATATTTATAAATTTCTTATAAATATATAAATGGACAATTTGACAGCCTTATTTATGCATGCAAAACTTCTGGGCACACTCACTAATTGCTATAATAGACATAAATTATCCATTCAAAATTTTGAAGTCTTTTGAACCTGAATTGACTATTTGATTTGACATTTTCTTATTTGATTTAGGCTTTTTGGGGAATAAATTTATATAATCGGTATTTGGTATCATCCATAAGGCATCCGTTAGTAATTGCGGTATCTACATGCGTTATCTACTCAATTTACAACTCGAAAATAAACAGTAAGTTAAAGTGTTAAAAATATAAGTTTCTTCTCTTTACAAACTACAAATAACACAGATCATGAAAGAAATTAGGGATAAATCGCTATTATTAATTACAACATTCAGGCTCCCAAAAAATTATTACAACAATTTTGACCAGAATAATCATCACAATAGTCATTCAATTATTGCTTATCGGCAACACCATTTTTCTTTTCACAGCAATTAGACAGGTCGGTCTATATTTAATACATTTAAAAATTTAAAGACATTGTGATTTTTTTAATGAAGAAGAAGAAAACTATATCCAAAACCTGGATGTTTCTGAAATAATGATTTATGAATTGTATAGAAAAGTTACTCGAAAAGCACAGCAGGATTATTTACTAAAGTGATTTTGGAAATTGTTCTTGGCTTCCATTTATGGGTGGCAGGAGTTTGGAATCAATATGTTGACGAAAGCCTATTCAGAGGGCTTGCAGGACGATTTTACATTTACATTTTTTGGTTGGAAATGATATGGGTTAGGTCGTTTACCATCTGGAACTTATCAGAAAAGCATGTGCCTTTGAGATGTTCAACTATCTGTGAAATCAAGCTGGAGAATTTGCTTTATGTGCAATTTCTTTACGCTTTGGTACGTTGAAATTTGAAACTCATATTTACTTTAGTACTTTACGAGTTTTACTATTATTTGTGCTTATTCTAAGAAAAAAAGTAGTTCTAAAGAATGTCCACTTGTAATTTGTAAGTATTTCTTGTCGTCTCAACTCAAGATTGTAACATACTTTTTTAGACTTCCATTCTGACTCAATTGATTAAAGCCCTTCAGCGCCTTCTTTGTGAAACCAGCCAGGAATTACGGAAGTGTAAGAAATTTCGTAAATTTTCCAACTCAGTAAATGTAAGATTTCAACTTTATTGTTTGCTCATCTAAATTGTGCTTTTGTAAAAAAGCTCCTTTGTTCATGATCGTTCCTTTGTGGGCACTTGTTTGGGCTATCGCATACGGATTAATTATGCCAGGTCTTTACTTTGGCATTAAAAATGTAAATTGAATTATTTGGAAGATTTAAATGCCTCAGAGATTGAAGTTTGACGCGATTGATGTTATTTATTAAATTTCTAGAAATGTCCTAAAAGGATTCGCAGACATTTATTTGGAAAGATATTTGTATCAATTTTATTAGTACCGAAATCAGTGCTTGAGTCATGTTTCATTAATGTTACACAAGGGAAATTCGAATTCTTTGTATACGTCTGCCAATTTGCATTTGAGACTTTCGAGCTTTTGGTATTGATAACTTATCTTGAGTTTCTGAAGATTTCTAAACAATTGGATTACACTGACAATGAGTTGGAGCAAAGTACAAAGAACTTTGAAATAAATCGCTCAAGATTGTCCATAGGTATGACGAAATGAATATATAAACTTTCCTGATACATGTAAATTAATTTTGAGTCTGGTTTATGTAGACTATGATTGTTTACTTGGAGAAGGATTTTTCGGGAAAGTTTACAAAGGAACTTTAACCTACCGAAAAAATTTAAGGAAATCAGTTATTTCAGTAGCAGTAAAAAGTATGGAATATGATTCAACTCAAGTAAATTCCCTGCGGTCTGAGCTAAAAGCATTAGCAATGATTATGAGAGGTCACAAAAATGTTGTCATCTTTTACGGAATTAATTTCGTGAAAGACAATGGTGAATAAAAATAAAATAAATGAAAAAGTGAATAGTTTTTGTATAAAAAGTTTCATTGTAGTTTTACATATTTCAATCGAAGGGTCAACAAGGGCTAATTTGGTTTTGGAATATTGTGAGAAAGGAAGTCTAGATTTATTTTTGGGAAATATTCGAAAATCTATTTTTCAGGAGGGAACTAATTTAGAAAATATAATTATTGAAAAGCAACTATCAGATTGGGGATTTCAAATTGCTAAGGGCATGGAATTTATTTCTTCTCAACAAGTAAGTTATGAAAAACAGAAGCTGTTTTGTAAAACAGATCAACTCTCAAAGAATTCTCATCGTAAATTTTTGTTTAAATCAATAGATAATTCATGGGGATCTGGCTGCAAGAAATATTCTACTTGATTCAAATCTTACAGCCAAGATAAGCGATTTTGGAATGTCTAGAAAGCTTTACACTTATCAAAAATATGCCACGAGTTTACAGACTGTAATTTCAACTTTATACATATGTTGCAGGCATTATTGAAAATACGCCAGTTTCAAATACTGAAGTATTAAAATATTTCTCCTTCTTGTTAAAAGTGATAATCGCTTCTTTACCTTTTGAGATAAGCTAAAGTCAGCATCATTTTTCGAAAGTGGGCACAATTTTGCACCCCCGGGCTATGCTTAATTATTTCTGAAGTCAACTTTACAAAAATGTTGCCTATTCTAGCGTATATCAAAAGGTAAAGAAGCGATTGTCATTTTTAGCAAGAAGGAGCAATATTTTTAATACGGCCTCGGCATTATTCGATAATGACGTATTTTTAATACAGTCAGCAGCATAATATAAAACAATTAATGCATGCTTCTAAGCAAATCTATTTTCAAAATTCTAATCCAAAAATCCAACCATATTATTATGCAATTGCATTGATAAGGTTTTCCCTTGGAGATGGATGGCCCCAGAGAGTCTTGCAGAGCTTAAGTTTTCTTTAAAATCGGATGTTTGGTCTTTTGGTGTATTGTTATGGGAAATATTCAATTTGGGAGTTCAGCCATGGGCAGGGCTAATGTGGACATCGGACTTTGTAAACATGTTAAAATCAGGTGAACGGCTGGGGAAACCATTGTTAGCAACAGATGATTTGTATGATACACTTGTTAATTAAAAATTAAAATTTTGAATTTTTACGCAGATATGAAAACAATTTAATAAAATGCTTTTTTAACACAGATATGTAAACATAATGCAGCAATGTTGGTCCTTAGATTCCAATCTAAGAATTCCATTTTCAGATATCGTTGTATATTTTGAGCATTTGCCTAAAATAAATTTGGATTCGGACAACAGCGCTTAATATATTCAATATAATATGTTTCAAAAATTATTTATGCAATGCTTGTCAAAGTGTGTTACATATAGAAACAATTTAATGCATATTTTTAAAAAACAGAAAGAAACATTAAACAGTGTGTATTTTCGAAATTGATTTTTATTGAATAAAGGATATATTAAAATAGCACACTACTTCAGTTCACTACTTGTTCATTACATGAAAATCAAAAGTGGAAGACTATGTTTAGACAAGTTCTTAAGTTTACACGAATGTACAACACATGAAGAATTACAATGACAATTCTTTGGCTTTCATTAGCTGTCAATTTAAAAATCTTAAACTGCCTTTTAATAAATTTTAACTATATGATCTAGCACCCTAAAGCTCATCATTTCATTTCACTATTTACAATCGACTTAATTCACTCATCATTAAATATTTACGGTTTACGGCAATACATAATATCATAATTGTAGCTAGTAATAAAATATTACTTATTTTAATTCTTAACTATTCATTAATATTTGGTACATTGACTACAGTTTACAGACTACAGAGAATGGCACTCTTGTTTACTTCTTTTGTCTTTGGAAATGCATTTTTTCCTGTGGATTTTTATTTGGAAACATTTTCCTTGTCTGTGTAAATTACAGAAATTACTGGGTAAGGAAAGTTTATTAAAAAATACAATCAGCCGGAAATTGTGGCTTTTTAATTCTTTCAACTTTTAAGGACGAAAATTGATATCATTATCAAACCCAAATATTTTTTTAGTTCGGCAAAAAGTTTTTTACAGCTAATAAATTTTGACTTCGAATTAAAAGTGACCAATTCTGGCACAAATATTTTGTGTGATAAATTCCAATAAAAGATTTACACAGACAAGAAGCATAAGGCATCTGGGCATAATATGTTTAAGTTGGTCTAACTCACTTGTTGAGTATTTATTGCATCATTTACATACGGGTTTACTATACTGCATAAATTTTTCAGAACTACAAACTATTGAGGTATTTAGATTTAGGAAGTATCATTAGAGCCTACAGTAGAAAATGAGGAACATGAATTGCTACTGTCACCTCCACCACTTGGACTAAGGTTATGATTCGCCTCAGCTAGCATGGACATTTTAACCAATTGTGGTGGGGGTGGAGAGGATGAGGTAGACGAGGAAGAGGATGACTTAGAACCGGAAGTCTTATTGCTTTTACTATTATTCCCTTCGTCAGAGGGACTTCGACTAGTTACCTTCATACATGAGGATTCAATGTGCTTGCACAGGTAGGATTTTAATGCAAACGGCTTGCCACAACGAGAACAGATGAAGGGCTTCTCAGATGAATGGGTTTGAGTATGGGCCCTTAAGTTCGATTTGTCTGCGAATGCTTTGCCACAAATTGGACATTTGAAGGGCTTTTCTCCTGAAAAATTAATGCTTTTATTAATTAGAGTTAGAAATTAATTAAAGGTTATTTTACACAAGACTTACCTGTGTGAGTGCGAATGTGTCCTTGGAGAAGCCACGGGCGAGAAAAGCCTTTTCCACAGTAGGGACATTTGCACCCCTAAAAATTGCAAATAAAAACTCGGGTCAGTTAATTTTAATTTGGGGTGTTTTAATATTTTTTTAATTATGAATGAATTCTGAATTAGTTAATGAGACTGACCTGATTATGTGTCCGAAGATGCATAGAAAAAGCCGGCATAGAGACATAAGACTTGTCACAATGCGGACACTTTTTAACTGCAGAGGAATCCGAGAGTGAGCGATGAGTCTGACGATGTCTGGCTAAATTGCTGAGAGTTGAGAAGCCCTTGCCACACTCAAGACATTTGTGTCTGCCTCCGTTGGAATTTCCATTTGGAGATGGGGAAGACACGGAAGTTTGGACCATTGTCGGTGGGGAAAAGATTGCACCCGGAATTTCATGATCGGAAGTTCGTGAAATTGATAAATCGTTTGGAATGGGAGATTCACAAATTCTTAATTCGCCCATTTCATAATCTTCTTCGGAGTTGTTGTTGGTGTCATTATTTGTCTCATTGCCATTGCTGTCCATCGCTTCCTCTGTTTCCGTTTTGATTTGGAAGAGCGAAGGAGATGAGGATTTGGAGGAGGGTGAGGTTGCATTTTGGCATTGGGTGAAGGACAAGGAGCGCCCTTCTGCTGTTGCGAGGCTTACCTATTAATTAAATGTGTCATTAAATTTAAATTAGAATTTTATAAACGAATTTCGATTTATTTTGAAATTCGGATTTTTTTAAATTAAAAAATAAAACAAGCCTTGTTTTAACTTGAAGGGGCTATTTAAAAGTCTAAGAGACTTGGAAATATTTGCAAAAAATCGGCTAAGCCCAACTGGGCAAAATGAGACGAACATTTCTTAGCCCTTTCTGCATAATGAAATGTAATTCTCCCGGATGTCAAACTAGAAAATTTTTTAATTTTTACAAAAATTTCCTACGTAATGGAAAGCTTACCTCAGCCAACTGATTTAAATTAAACAAATCAACCTTCTTCACAGAAAGGTTGACAGGTTGGTCATCTCCATCCACCGATTTCGTCCCTTCTTGACTACGATTTTGATAAATAATGCGAAACTCATTGTTCTTAGGTTGGTCAAAAACTTTCCATTCCTTAATACCCTGCTCATTGTTCCTAATCGGAGTATTAAGTGAAGGACAGGGAATTAAAACCGGAACTTTAATTGCACTTTTACTAATTTTCGTAAATTTCTCATGATTTTTCGCATTGCTCGTTTCCGCATGATATCTTTGCATATATCTCTTAGTAATCTTTTCAAAGGGTACTGGCTTCGTCACTGTGACTGGACTTGTCCATGAGGGCATTAGGTCGTAGTGGTTTTGATTTTCATTTATCTTAAGAACTTCTGCTGGCACAACCACCGAGGGCAATATTGGCATTGGCACCACGTTCCTCACAAGTAATGGAGGATTATTATTAACCTCCACAGATTTAAGGTGCAAAGAAGGTGCTGACTCATTCGTACAACTTACATTAGTATTATTATTATTATTAGCTCCTTCATGGAAATCGTATCTTTTGTGTGTGAACAGGAATGACTTTGGCATTTTGAGGCTTTTTATTTCTTTAAAAAACTACAGCCTGGAAATTTTGAAACTTTAAAACTTTAAAACTTTGAAATGCTTATTTTCACAACTTGGTTTTTTTATCTTAAGTGGAAACTTTTTTGTATGGAAACTTTTATCATTTGAGCTTCAAATGTAAATCAAATCAGTCGGTGGTTTGGTTTGGTTTGCTTGCTTATAGAAAAAAATGCAAATGGGGTAAAAGCTTTTTCCACATATATTTGTTAATCTCTCGAGTGGGAATGAGCTTAAGAAAATAAAAAGCTTTCATGGAAAGTTGGCACCACGTCCTAGTCCTACCTTACTTATCTTTAGCTATGCGGATATACAAGAGAGAGAGAGAGAGGAATACGGTCAGTGATACTCGGAAAGAGTTTCGAACCACTGCCATCCCATACTACCACCGACTGACTGAAGTTTCAATCTCTTTTTCAAAACTAGAATAGATCTCCGAAAATAACTTGAAACTTGTTGGATTGAATAATATACGAGCATTTCGAATGTTAAAGAAGTAAAAGAACATCCTGCAACCATACCAGTCCACTATGGGTATTAGGTATTATTATTGCATACCTAAGAGTACATTCTCATACATAGATGACTTTCGAACTTCTGGCAAGATTGTGAATGCATGTAATGCAGGATGTATATACCTTAGCAAACGAACTGCATGCATGGGGAAAAAATAAAGTTGAAAGTTGGGATATAAACCGAAACCGGGTAACTCTTTCACACAGAGATCAATCTAACAGGAAAGAGGGACTTCCTTCAGAGCTATAATGAAGAACATAAGCAGTTCTCTAATAATAATGACGATCCATTCATGACTTTTGAAAGACGAAGAAGAAGAAGATGTGTGCATTTTAAAACCACTTCCTCTCTCGTCTCTTTCACTATATAAATATAGAAAGTATAAGATGATATTATATCACATCACATGGCATGGCAGTTGGTTGCTTAGTGTCTTTTCTCTCTGTCTTTAAAGGAAAAGATGATGATCGGCCCGAGGGGACATGGAACGTGTGCCCTTATTTATGTCATAGGGTGAATGGGAAATATTTACTCTTATTTTTTTAATTACACCCTGTTGGGTTTTAATTTTTTAGATAGGGAATCTCCCCCAGGGGAAGTTGTGAAAAATATGTTAATTTTAAAATCGTTTAAATAGGCTTCTTATTAGAAGGATGAGTGAATGAAAGAGAGAAGAGGCTGACATTGGATTGGATTTGGGAATGTTAGGGAATCCCGGATGACTTCTGAGAAAGAAGAGGGGGACATCCTAGTAATAATATACAAAAGAAATGCTAATAGATATACAAACTAGCTTGAGTCTGACTCTGGTCTGCCTCATCTACATCTCTACCCTTTAAGGAATTCTTCTTGAGGATTGTCTTTCTTTTTATACTTAGTCATCTTTGCCATTCATTTATGAGAGAGCAATATATGTATGTGTGTATGCATGCAGAGAGTGATTATGAAATGATGTAATGTATTGTAAATTCAAAACATTTTTGAATTTTCAAACACTGAGCGAGGAAGTTTGCTTGTCTTGTCTTTCGATGATGACTCTTTGGATTTTACTGTATGATGGTGGTGGTGCAGTGGTACGTGCTTAGATGAAACATCCATGAAATTGTCAAGGATAGAAATAACTTCCCCCTAATAACGGAAGTGGATGGATGGCATGTCCGTGGTGGTGGTAGTGGACCCGAATTTTTGAATGAAGATAGTCACATTCAGTTCATCTTGAAAAGTTTTGTGCATGGCATTAGCATGTTGATGTTATGCAAAACTGTTGATGGTTGATAGTAGAGGAAAGATGTGAAAGCTGGGCCAGGCCACCCTGTCTTCACTCTTCGTCTTTAAATGTTTTAAATACAATATGTATGTGTGTGTGTGTCCAGGTGGTCATCCTTGTTAGATTTTACCCATGCTATGCTTAATAATGCAAATGTTCGGTTGTATCTTAATGGGGATTTTTGTTTGTAGTGAAATTTTAGCTTTGTTGGTTGTAAAATTTCTGGGGAATTTTTACCTTGTAGAGTGACAGAATGGATGTGGAAGTGGAATGGCATATGGTTCAGTTGTGTTTAGAAGAGGAGAAGGTAAGCTAAAATTATTAGGGTAAGTTGGGCATTCCATGTCCAGAAATAGACGTAGTAAATGTGTAACAATTGTTGGACTTGTTTAGGAATCCGGAAGTCCGATCTGCTTTCTATCTTTAGTATTATATTTTTACTAACTGAAAATATTTTGAGTTTGAATTTCTTTGTTTGGTCAGGGTCAGGATTCAACTTTTTAAAAGCGATTTGAAACTTTTTTCAAAAATGCTTTGAGTTTTGTCAAGGACTTTGGCATTGTTGAACTTTGGTTTTTAAAACCTGTAAATGCGAATTCAAGTGCAATAACCTCCAGTGCAGCTTCGCATAGCCCGAGCCAGATTGCTTTGTACCTTTGTAAATTCAGTTTTTTACCCCCATATCGGTCGAAATTATTAATTTCTAAATTAA
>JAQFZZ010000463.1:0-18162 GCA_034696405.1 Isotoma caerulea
GACATTATGTGTGGGGTTTAATTCCATTGATGCGAGCTCTTTATATAGATAGATTACCAGTTTTTTCATAAGATACGACAGAGTTAAGAGACGTATTTTTCGATGTTTATTTAATTTTTCGAATGACATTAAATGATCGAGCTGGTAATGGTAATATTTAATCAGTTCATGATATTCACATATAAATAACAAACTGTGTTGTTTACCTTGGTTTGGGAATTCCGGAGAAAGGAAAACGACGCAGTTTTATTACTTCATAAACACAAACGAAACATTTTAGTAAATATTTGCAAAATTTTTTAGGTTTTCGATGAATTCGTAATATCTAAATGGACCAATAGATTGTAAACAAACCATTCAAGTCCGGGTGTAACCACGAAGCGAAAGCTACACATTTAATTGTATTTGATTGAATTGGTTATTTTCAAACAATGCAACATTTTGAAACGATATTTCGAATAAATGACACATCTTATTTCGAGCAACTCTTCATTACCTATCAAAATATATATAAAACTTGAAATCCGACCTAATTTTGTGAGCTTTATGGTCATCCTACACTAAAAGTGTACTATCTTATCCGGATCCACACGTCAAGACCTATCCAAATATATAAAAGTTGAATTTGTCCTTTCTTGACCTCAATTTGTTATCACCCTAACCTTGTAGGACAAAAACGGTCATCACAAATGAATTTCTGACGTTTTGTAGATATAGAAGCATACCCCATATGAGTTTTTTTGAATGTTGCGCCTCGAAAGGCTCATAAGCGCTTTCACAACGCCCCATTGCAGCACGCTGAGTTTCAATACCAAAGATCACATTGTCTTAACGAGTCACATTGTAAGTAAGGATCGGATTTGGAAGTGATAAGTAAATACGAATGGTTTCAATTCATAACTGAATGAAATTTTGGTAGTGCACGAACTATATAAAACAACTATACCAATAGAAGGCATTTGGTTATATATATAATAAAATTGTATAGGTATAACGTCTGATATGAATTCTGAACACTTTGTTAAGTCTATCCGTGAAAAGGCTATCCGACTTAACCCTTTAAAGCAGCAGACCAATTCCATTAAAATGGCATGTTATTTGAGACAAGATTATTTCACCTGGCTTCAAAACTCTACATGTTTTTGCTTATTTTCGAAAATAATACTAAATTGTGTACCTCAAACCGTACAAATACATTTGATACGAATATTTCACTCGAAAGTATTGATTTGTGTCCCATTAATATGGCCACATCAGCCCCTGTCATAATTGTCCAAGAAAATAATAATATTGCAAATATCTGTAAGTTTTTAATTATTATTTTAAAAAATTTAATGATTGGATTGAGTCGATGATGGATTGGAGTGAAGGATGGATTTGCAAGGACGAAAAAATAACATAAATACATTCTGCAGCCTTTTCATCCACACACCCAGCTTATTGAGGAATTAAACGAAGTGTTAAGTGGCACCGAGTCTGTTATTAAGCATCTAAATAATATGAATCCCAAGACAAGACAAAACTACGAGCTATGGTTGGAATTAAATCAATTGCATGATAAAGTTTCTCAAGCTCAAAAACAACATTTGGATAGTAAGAAGAAAAAAGTTAGTTTGATATAATTTAATTGGCATTTGCAAAAACGTGTATGAGTTAATTCATATATAATAATGCATGTGCAAAAGTCAACAGAGATGATAGAGTTTTTTACAACTCTTTTTCATTTCTTACTTGACTTGAGTCAAAAATGTAGTATCAGTTCCTATCAACTTAATATTTAATGTTAGATTACTAAATAACATAACAATAATTATTTCTTTAGTGTAATTACCATAAGAGAACAAAGACTGTTTCATATTGTTTTTGTAGCATACTTTGTCCATGATATCAAAGTGTCGTATCCGTTCTTATCAAATGAAATGGTTTTTTTGTAATAGTACAATGGTAATTTGGGCCTCATTGACAATGGTCTTTACTATTATGTGTGTGTGGGCTGGCGGCAGTGCCCAATGATAAAACAATAAATAGTAAAGTGTAGACATTTTTGTGTGTACATTTCACATTTATGAATCATTTTAAAAGTGCATTGGTCAAAGTGGAACAGTGCAGGGTAAGTCAATTTAGTGTCTGATCACAATTTGACCATTTCGATAAACAAGGAATAAAATAATATTTCATTTTTGTGTTCTACAGGAGAACTTGACAGTTTGAGTTGACTGAAATGTGGATGGACTACAACCATGTAATTAAACAATACAAAGTTTTATAAAAGTAAAATACCGTATACTCCATTGTTGATCAACAGGTGCAATACATTTTCAGCGCTTCCGGTTGTTCTTATTTCAGTCCTGTATACATGAATGAAACGTACTTTGACATATATATTTACTTATTGAGTCAGAAGGCATAGGGTTAGAAAAAGAAAGATAATAATAATAATATAAAACAAAGATTAGCGATATCTTGTTTCATATTTTTTCATTTCTTGCATTTAATATCTTTTCTATTCATTCGCAATGTTAATTTATGAATGTTATCTCTATCCCCTTTACCATTGCCATCAAGTTTGTATGAATGCATAGCCTTTATAGTATATAAAGTTGATATACATTTTAATGACATAGAGTTTAATATAAAATGATTTTGTTGACAGGAACACGGAAGCTCGGAGAAGAGTTCGACATGGATTAAGTGTGGGCGAGCAACACCCACGAATCACTGGTGTCGATGACCCTGTGGTTTTTTTGGCATTCCACATTCCAATATGCCACCTTGAACCCTTTGGTGACCTTCAAAAGCGGGCCTAGCTGTCACGAAAATGTTTTATTCAAGGTGGCATTTTAGAATGTGTTTGAATGCCTAAAACATATCTACTCAGGACCACCTCTTCCGATGATGCAGAAGGTCATATCTACATAACTGCCAGGATGGAAATGTTACTGTATTATAACATACAACCAGTTTGTGTTTTTGATGAAATAACTCCCCCAGCAAAGAAAGAAACAGTTGAAAAACGAAATCAGCAACGGATATTCCTTCAGGATTCCCCTTACGAAATTAACCAGAGTCACGAAAATTGATCAATGCAATTCCAAACGTAATGACCGTGAGGAATATCCCTTGTATTCATGCCCCATATGAAGCGGCCAGATTGCCTTATTTGAAAAGAAACAATTTGGTTAACCTCGTCATAACTGAAGACAGCGATTATGTTACATTGCGGTGCAGAAGAATCATATTCAAATAAAAACATGAGGGATTTGGAGATTTTTTTGATTCAAAAGATCCATCGAGTCTTTAACGAACAACCTGAAACTTTTGAGGATGACAGATTTATAACCAGGTGCATTCTTGTGGGGTGTGTATACTTACCAAATATCCCAGGAATCGGACCTGTCTAAATTCAGCTACTCTTTCAAAACACAGACACTTCCAACATTGATGATATTATCGCAGCTATTACAAAAGCTCTCAAAAAACATTTTACTGTCCTTTCTATCTACGCTCAGCGATTAATTGATGCCAAATTTGCACTTGAACAATAAGTTGTGTATGATCCTGGTCAGCAGGAGCGTACGTATTCGTCTCCTATACAAGAACCTGTTTCGAAAGAAGAATTGATCCCACTAGTTGGAGAGCTAAGGGAAGGAGAACAGGAATCAAACCTTCTATTGGCGCTTGGAAATAATTTCCTCACAGAAGCTGAAAAATATGACCCCATGTCGAAGTAGACGTTGCACCTCAACCTTACGAAAAGCAGTGATGTATTATAAAAATGTAATATTTTGTATTTTATTGTAAACTAATGAATCTTATGTATTACAGACTTACTCTTAAATGCACTGTATGCGTCTAGAAGTTTACAAGCAACGAAAATTTTGTCAGGCACCTTACAAATGTAGGATTCCAGGGTGTAGATTCATGAGAAGGATAAAATTGTAATGGAAGTACAGCATTATTATTAATAATATAAATTAATTTATCAAGGTCAAGGAATTGTTCAATAAAACTTCTTTACTTCCCGAAATTCGGTTTTAAGTTGTAAACATTTATTTTCATCTGAATTTCCATAATAAATCTGTTAGACACATTTAGCAGTAAAATGACAATATGGTTACGTCACACACGAAGCGTTAGCACTGCGCCAGATAACCTTTTAGTATTTTGAAGTCCCCATAAAATTTTTTTCTTATAACAATTAATATGAATATGCAAATCGATAGGAGGGACTTGTCCTTGAAATTATACTACTGAATTAGAATGTACAGGTAACAGGACCTGTAGTTTATATATCTTGTCATTTTTTATCAAATAACAAATTGGTTGACCGGTCATCAGATGCGATGGAAATTTATACTGGAAGTCTTAATTATTAATTCTTATTTTAACGTAATCTTTAACTCGTTTGTTTTAAAGCTGAGAAAAAACTGAAGAAATTGCTTTTAAATATTTAAGCGTTGTTTTTTTGATACGAAACGTCAAATGTCATTCATAAACCGGGAACCAATCTGTTACAACAACCAGCATTAGTTAACGAAAAATATACAAAGACATTTGAATACGTTTCACAACTATTAATAGACAGTCGTTGCAGAGTTTGCTAGGATAATGGATTTTTCTTAGGTGATTATCAATTTAATCACTTTAGACGTTTAAAACTTGAAAAGGTCAATTACACATTTTTTTATTATTTTATACTGACCGTGAAAAGAGTAATTTCAACAAATATATGAATAGGAGGATGTCACTTTACTAAAATTTCCAAGAAAGGTCGTATATCACGCTGTTTTTTATTCAATGATGACAAAAAAACGATTATTGTTCTCAACGACACTACTGACGACATACAGTTCGGAATCGATAAGCATAAGCACGGAGTTGACCGGTTGCCAGTTATCAGTAAAATTGATGTACAATTGGATCATTTAGAAACTGAAGATAAAATTTCGAAGTTGATAATGTATGTACTTTGATCTGAATTATCTTGCTTTAGACGTCTTATGCATTGTACTAATTAATGTTTTTGTGTTTTCATACAAGCAAACCCGTGTATAAGGGAATTGCAGTTATCTCAAAAACACAGTCAAAATATTGCAAGCATTTAAAAAGCATATATAAATCAAAAAGTTGAATTACAAAGGATTTGGAGATTACTTTGCCAATAAGTGTTTGAGTTAATGTTTCGACGAAGAACCCCATTTATTTGATTTCATTAGTTTCCGTGTATTGTGCCTTCTGATGGGTTGCGATTATATAGACAATATTCGAGGCATTGGGCCCGTGAAAGCAAGAAAAATTATGAGAAAGACAAAAACGTAATACATTGATGAAACAATCAACACCCTGTCGGTTCTTCTGGAAGAGCAGTTTGATATCCCAGAAAAAATATCGAAAAACATCAGGTTGCTCAAACTGGATTTCAATATCCAATAGTCTTTGACCCAAAAACAAGAGAACGCAGATATCTTACTAAACCACAAGCCTACTGAAGTAAGAAATGTTTAGCCCAAACTGTTGGAAATCTCTTGGATGACCAAAGAGAATTGACTTTAGCTTTGGCTTTATGAAATATTTCCATTGTTGAAGCGGCTGCTATACCTGGAAGTTTTTGGTGTATGTTTAATCCTTCAGTTTTAAAACAGTCACCTCATTTAAATTTGGGTTAATTGACCTTTCTTTCTTTGTCTTTTAGGTTTTAGGCATACTATATTATTACAGAAGTTATCATAATACTATAAATAATTAAAATGTTAATGTTTTTACCCCTTTGATCTTTCTTTATGAAGTTTTTTTTCCAATTAAGCAAGCTGTAGTATGAAGACTTACGGTAACTTACTCACTCGTTAATTTTACAAATTACTATACTTCTAGATTTATTATGAACTTAATAAATTACTTGGTATGCAGGATAAGAGCAATTTCCATTTTAATGTACTTTCCGAAATCCAGAGTAAATTTTTGCTTGATGCAAATAACTCAGAAATTCTAAATTCACAAAACGTTGGCAACATTGGAGTTGGTGTCTTGATTGGTATATCCACTGGATCCTGAGAGCTCGGGGTGGAGTTGAACATGGCAGTGGGATGTTGTTCCTATAGGTGAATTCGTCCATCCATCCTATCACTGCTAAACACGTGATCGGAATCTCAAAAAGTTAATAAATATTTACATTACAAATCATACATAATTATTCAACAAATTATTCAGTTCCCGATTGTAGCTCTGTGTCGTAAACTCTATCTTTAATGATAAAATTTAAATCAAAAACAGAGGGGGAATGAATTATCTCATTTTATGGTGTAACTGTAAAAGAATGTGGGAATTAAAATTGTGAAATGAATAAAGTGAATAAAGTGATTCGATCTTAAATAAGAACGAGAGAGATAATAATTATATATAAACTTTCATAAACTGCCAATTTATCACTATCAGCAAATGAATATAATTTAATATTAGTAACAAAGACGTTAGTAAAACTTACCGTTCTCAGTAATCGAATACAGTAAAAGTAAACGTGGATAAAAGTTTACATTTTCCTCCATTTGACTTTCTTTATTATAGAAAGGAGATTCCGAAAATATCCTAATCCTTCACTATCTCTAAATTCACTTGCTCCATAATAATAAAAATGTGATTGCGAGTTGTAACCTGCCCTTGGGTTAAGGAACTCCAATTATGGTTGCATTATATCCTCAAGTAATCGAGAAATCCTTCTCCCAATCTCGCGAAATTACCAACCAGAGGTATTATCCGGCAAATCCATGTTAATTGATTTTTATTTTGAAACGATTTTTAAAAAAGCACTTCCTACTACCAGTACAAAAACCGAACAGTATTAAGAAAGCGAAAAATATTCATAATAAGATTTAAAAAAAGATCCATTCCTTAAGACATTGCAAACGGTGAAAGCAAAGAACACGAGTGAGAATTTTTAAAATAAATTGTTCTAGCAAAGATTTTGTGAGAAGAATAAGGCAACGGCCAAGAAGTCATCTTAAAACCTTCTCCTGCAATATAAACAATATGGATACACAAGTAAATCTGCAGTATAAACGTCAAATATAGATTTTTGTAATAAAGCGTCAATGGTAGAGTTGCGAGATACAACTGTTTTTGACTCACACGCGAATGGCCGATTATTTCGCGATAGGGCTGGGAACACATTGCATTGAACACTGATTGCATAGAAAATTCATCGCTCGTAGGGTACCGCGCTTCAAGTGACGAGAGAAATCTAACTAGAGAACAGGTGGAACAACGAGGAACGAGGAAGGTTGTAACATTTTCTTACAGTGAAATAACTTAACGCTGAACCCCTCTGTTAAAAAAACCACAGTGAATTTTTTGGCTATATTAGTATTTTGTTTTCATGTGCAAAATCTAGCTGGATAGTCAAAAGCCTGCGTAACCTGACATACATACTTTTACTAATGCAGAATTTCAGAACACTCCAGCAACAACGAATTCATCTAGCCAAGACCCCCAATCACAATTTTTTGTGTAAAACTCTGAGATTTTAAGTTAAACATAAGCACTTACGGTTTTATTGTAGATTCTACACTTATATACCTGCCCAAAATACGTTTTGCATAAATCAGTAGTTAAATAACAGATAATAAAGTGATCAAAAAGTCAATTAAAAACTGGATCAATTATATTTACCACTTTTTATCTCAATTAACTTCAGTGGGATCAAGCCACATGATGAATTTCAAACAATACAAATACTGGATTAAAAAATTAATGATAAGTAAAAGCGACCGGAAGTTCCTTTTCTCCAACATACGTTAAGTCACTCAGCAAACGAGACTACCTCTCAATTTCAAAACATTCTACTAAAAACATACAAGGCAAATGGACTACCCATTCTCACCTTTCGAAACAATTATCCTCGATTATTACTCCGAGTTTTTGCGACTGCATTACGATCAGAAAGTACCCCAAATTTTCCAAAACCTGCTGCAAGTGGGTTTGGTGTTATCCATCAATAATGAAAATTCGATAGGTGATGAGATTTAAGTTTAAATAATTAATGAATAAAATTTTGATTTGCATCTTATGTCATACTATGAGTTTAAATCTCAAAAACTGCCAGGAATTTATGAGGCATTTTAAATAGATGCACGAGTGGATAACATCAGTAATCGAAGTTTACCTGTTGGAAATTAGCATTCACTAGAATCTGGGACATTTCTTATTAAATTATTATTAATATTACAAACATTTTTAACTTTTCCAATAAACTGAAGTTCTACGATTGTACATTCAAGAAGATTAAGGTAGATTCGTTATCAACATTAAAAACTTAAAAAACCAAATTTTTTGTTGCGTTACGTAACTTTATTTACATAATTATTCATTGTTTATTTTCGGATGACTATTCAAGCATAAGTCATAGTTTTTATAGGCGATGTAAGTATAATAAATTATGCAACCCTTCCATACGATCCTTCTCACAATTAGGTCACCCAAGCAAGTTTTAAAGCTGAGAAAAAACTGAAGAAGTTGCTTTTAAATATTTAAGCGTTGTTTTTTTGATACGAAACGTCAAATGTCATTCATAAACCGGGAACCAATCTGTTACAACAACCAGCATTAGTTGACGAAAAATATACAAAGACATTTGAATGTGTTTCACAACTATTAATAGATAGTCGTTGCAGACTTTGCTCGGATAATGGATTTTTCTTAGATGATTATCAATTTAATCACTATTTATTTTTATACAGATCATTTTTATACGTAGTAATATTTTTTTTGCAACATAATATTATTTATGGTTGATTAGGTTGACCTGGCAGTGCCGAGCGGAAGTCGGCTAGCCAGGCATTCACCCTATCTGGCGCCAATAAAAACTGCTCACGATTTTGCGCCTCCAGACGCCCGTTGGCCAGGTCTCGGTTAACGTCTTCGAGCTCCAGCTCTGCTGCAATTAGCTCAGTCATTCTCCTCTTCGAAGCGTCTTGCACTAGGTCATCTGCGATGGTATCGTGTCCAATTCCTGGACTGGCTCTAAAAGTAGTAGAAACATATGACATCTTTCTGGAACGGCCTATTGACTTCTGCGTGAATTGCAAAGACTGCGGTCCACTTTTATACGAGTTTTTCGAATTTTTATTAAATGTTTAATATCATGTAAAGAAACAGAGCGTGTGAATTTTACCCGAATAACCATAATTTAAAATGCATACAAATTAATAAAAAACTGATTTACTGGAACACTTTCTAATTACTACATAAGATTATGCACCATACTTGTCATTGAGAAGCACCAACGCCCAAGCATTTTTAAAAGTTAGTATCATGTCAGTAGTTAGTCGTTTGTTAGCTAGTTAAAGTCTTAAACTCATAACATGATTCATATGTGAAATCTACATAGAAATCACCACAAATTTTTTACTTTAATTTTTAAATGTTAATATAACTCAGTCATAGTATGTTAACTATTAGCCAACATTCAAGTTCAACTATTTGAGCAAAACAGTAAAAAAAATCTACATTACAATCAATATTACAAATACATTTAATCTACAACTAATGAACTTGTTACCATAAAATGCATCAACAATACATACAACACATCAAGTACCTAATAACTGGTTTTTCGCATAAATCATCTAAATATAAAGTAATTAATATCTTCGCGATCTTTAATTGTAAAGAGAACACTACTGAGAGCTATCCCCAATATGGTTCGACCATTTCTATCCTGAAAACAAATACTCGTTGGCTAATTCTGTAATATATCACAAGAAATTCAAGAATAAAATTGTTACCTGGTATCCGTCCATCATAAAATAAATCGGAAAATCCTTGCGAATTTCATCAATCAATAATCATAAATATCGGTGCTGACTGATTTTACTATCTCTACAATTCCTTTACTAGTCATGTACGATTTTACCGGAAGGTATTTCTGGGAGACGCTCTAGATTTTTTGCATTGAATTGCTAGTCTAAACATATGCACTGTTGCAATCCATAATCTTTCTTGTGGAGGATAATCCTGTCTCACCGCTTCGTGCACAGGTATACGTGGTGCCCTAAGCCTGAGAATTTCTTGACGTAGTCTATGCTGTCCTTATGTACTTTTGTTGATAAATGATTTATCAACGCATTTGTATTGCCCACCTTGGTTTTGTGTAAGACTCCATTAGGATGCAATATTTGTGTTCTAAGTTACGATCCAGGTTTGTCTTGGCGATTTTTGCCTGCAAAAAATGCAATGCAAACACTGCATCGCATGTTATGCTTTGTAGGATCGTCTGGACGGGTCACATCGTAATTAATTTAAACTAGTATTTCACATCATCCCTTCTTACAACGGCTGGTGAACTTGAATGTGGTGAAGATATTTCTTGTCAAGAGATTTTATCCACATATAAGGTTCTGGTGGCATATTTTTGATAACCATTCTGTTTAACTTTGTAAGAACTGACAGTTGTTGTTCCAGATAAGTTTGCATTAATCTGTTTTGCAGGACATTGTGGTGGTGGTGGTGGTAACGGTATTGCATACTCCAATTCTCATACGATCAATATTTCGTTTTCCTTGTTGTAGCAACATTGTTTTCACAAAACTCATGAATGTATATTGAAGGTCCAGTGTTATTTAGTTTCAGTTATTCTTTAAACTCTGTCTATTCAACTTCTTAAAATTTCATAGTAAACCATAAATAAGTCTTTAAATCACAAAAGTTGAAATAAAATTATTTAATGAATCTTTTCATTGTGCTTCGCGATGTCCTGATTATTACATCATGGACTAAAACATCATACAATAAAAACCAACTTGTCTTTCTACAAGTATTGCGTCATCTGGAATTTCTTTTAACTTTTCATTGATGCAGAAAATACTGGTGGCATATTCTTTTGAAATATTATAACGTCGGTAACCAACCTCGGTAAAACTTAAAATGCTAAAATGTTGGTTAAGGTACTGCGGTACGTTTATATTTGTCTAACGTTTGGGAAGAAAACCCAAAAGGAGAAATAGATTAACACTGCGAGGAATTCACGCTTTAGATGACTTCTGGTCGTTGGTCCATGTACAGATGTAAGAAATCACAAAAGTTTGGTATATAAATGATTAACTCATAATTAAAAATGCTTCCCTTTTTAGGTATGCAAGATTTTTTGGAAAAAGTGAAACTTAAACAACCTTAATACTATTTTATTTTTATATTATTGTTATTTTTTGCTGCATGGCACGCTAAGCAGTATTTTGATGATTTATTCCATAGGCATAAGTACACTTATATACTGTACGTAGAACACAATTCTAATCCACAAGCTGAAAACTCTCTGCACGTGTATAAAGTAGGTGAAGGTCTAACATACGCATACAACTCATCAATCCGAGACAAACGTTTGTGGCAGGTCGGAATTTCATGGCAAAATATGTTTACCAACAGAATTCGAGATTTATGGACTACCTAGGAGTGCTTTTCCATAATGGAGCTTATCATTAAGAATTTGTAAGTAATTTGTGAAAAAAATTCCAATTATATGGTACTCATTTTTTGCATATTTTGCTTTTAAAGATATCAGCAGCAAAACAGAAGGACGAATTATAGGAAAGTTGCAAACACAGCACCTTTCTGTTCCTGTTCCTTTCGTCATGGTCACATGAATCGATCACTTATGACCAGGTTTATTTGCCATTGTGCCTTGGCAACGGAGCAAGCAATCATAGCTCTACTTTAGATGTTCCACAATCAAAAAAATGTATGGACCTTTACTGTACCCCTCCTGGTTTGCTTTCAGAAACAAATGCAGATACAGCCAACGCAGAAATCAGCGGGCAGTCGAGTGCAAATCTTACGTGCAGTTCTAACTCCGCTAATTTACCGAGACCTTTATGTCAAGCAGGAACAAGTAAATTTATAAATGAAGGGGAAGAAGTGTAACGGGGTGCAAAACGTCTCCGATCAGATCAGGTCGTTCGATATGAATAAAAATAAAGGAGCAAAGTCGGATGAGAATCAAGTTAGAATTGCCCATGTCATAATGTGTAGACAGAGGCAAAAGGGATTGGTATAAAATGATAATAATAATGTTCATTAAAATAAATTTACGCGAGGCAAGGGCCGAACCCCATGCCTTAGATGAGTAGAAGACAGGAGGTGTGGAGACGGTCAGCTTCTTCGGAAGACTGCCGTTTCTCTCCTTGTTTCTATATTTAAGTATAAACTTAATACTTAGGCATCTAACGATAGTTACTTAGGTATAATGTTACAAGGATACCTTTCAGGTACCTCATCTCTCAAGGTATGAGAGAGAAGAGGTGTGCAATAAAGTAATAAAAAACTAATTACAAACTTAAGTGCAATGCATCAATCATGCATGTGTGACAACGATCATCCATCACTACCCATCCTTCTTACAGAGGCAAGTAGCAGTTTTATTATTCATGAGGTTTTTTTTATCCAACGTTGAGTCACTATCCACCTGAGTTCATTGAAATCAAAGCTACAAATCATATTGAAAAAAATTGAGTTAAAATAATAGCTTTTACAGAAAAGTAAAAGACATCGATGTTATTTGATAGTAAAGGTAATTATGTTATTACTCCTGTCAAATTTCTAGACGAGAGAACGAAAGGATACTTTCAAATTGCTGCAAGTGACAAAGGACAAAAGTTTCTCCCTGATGGCAAAGAGGAAAACATAGTTGTAATATTGTTAAAACAAGACTTTAGGTCTAATAATATTCCGCAGCACGGATGGGATACCATTAAATAGAATAATCGGAGGGGATAGAAAAATAGCACATGATATGACAAAACCATTTAAAATATTAAAAACAGAGGACAGATAGTAAATGTATTGGATGTAATTAAATCGAATGTTGTAGATGCACAAGTATACGGGGATAGGCTGGATAATGAACTTTCTTATCTGCAAGGGATAATTCCTGGTGTATGAGGATGTAATTATGTCCTAACTGAAGATTAGGAGAATCATCAGGTTAAACACAGTTTAAGCTACTGTGGGCTTGAAGGTGTTTTAAAACCGTTTAAGTCCAAATATTTTAAGCTTGCTACCCCTACCATGGAAGAGTTAAACGACTGTCTGACTTTCATTGACTTTATAACATCAAAACTTAAACACAAACCAGAGACAGGAGGGTTGAATGAAACAGTGGGTGACACAGACAACCCATTCAGTGACTTCACATGACAATAGATACGGATAATTAACCATCGAAATTGATAGGGAAATTTCTTCGACAGAATTATAATAAGGAATATAACATTGACATATATCCTGAAGATAAGATTTTAGAAGACACAATATTCAAACCCACGATCTCTATAGACGACCAAACTGAAGAGTCGGTCTTCGGACCTTTTAAAGGTTGTTCATAACTCTCGGATAAGAAGTGGCAAAACGCTACAGTGTAGAATTTGCAATGCTAGACATGGGAATGCTCCGCATACATTCAAAAGACAAGAGATAGAGATTTTGTAAAAGATGATGGCCATTTTTCTACTAGCTTAACTGGTTTAAATATCGGGTTAGGATCATTTAAGAAATCCAATACATTTGTATTCTATCTTGAAAAAGGTTAGAAATGACAAATTTTATTATGCTGCAGAGTCAGGCAAACGTTTTATTACTAAAACTGATTCAAGTAAGGAGCTGGGCATTGAGAAACTTCCATGTAATATTCAAAAAAATCGCATCTATCTAATTTGAAAACATGTCAAATAAGCTGTCTAAAAGATCTCTTGGCTGATAGCGCGTGTAAGTTTTACACCTGAAGTGTAAAAGAATGGACCATACTTCTTACTAGAAAGAGGAGTAAGTCTCAATTTAAATAATATTTATTTATTTGATAAATGCAAGTAAATGTTTATAACATAAATGTTGCTTTGTGAAATTATCAATAAATCAAGTGAAGTATTTTGTTTCAAATTCAGAAATCTATTGGATATTAAATACAAGTTAAGCCAATATTGAACTTAAAATTTAAAGAATTTCAAAAAAGTATTTTTACTTGATTATTTGTTAGTCGTTGTTTTATCGGTTCTATAAAATTCGAGTATATTAAACGCTACCATTTAGAAAAACTCAAAAAGTGTAGTTTTTAACAACAATATTCTTAATTTTTAAACCAAAAAATATTACATTTTTAACAAGCCTTAACCTTTTAAAAGATAAGTGTTTTCTACATTTAAATTTTATACCTAACAAACTAGTCTATAATAAGACAAAAATATATAATGTAAACAAAAGTATTTAAAAATACAAATGATTAGAAAGGTTTTAATCTTAAAGAACTCTAGAGATTAAAAAAAATTTTAAATGAAATATTTGTTATTCCATTTTTCCAAAAAAAGGAAAACGCATGTTGTGTCACTCTTCATTTTCTTTCTTTAGTGAAATCATGTCAATGCCGGCTTTCACTCGTCTGGTGAAAGATGATGAATTGGTAGTCTTCCCCTTTTTTCCTTTTCATCATGTTCATGTTGACATGAATGATACAATGCCGTGTCAGGTAGTCTGCTTTCCATTCTGTTTTGCAAACAAATATCATATGAATCGATAACATTCTTAAAAGCAAAAAGTTCTTTTTTTACTCTTACGGTTTTGTAAAGCTCTCTCGTAGGGAACTTCCACACATTCAAGGTTTTGATCATGAAAACGCACAGGAGTTAAGATCAATTTCCTAGAAAAAATCACTTCATAATTTATAGGATGACTTTGGACTCACACTATTTAAAATTATTCATTGATAGAAAAATAATTTTTTCATTATTTGGTTTTAATGCAAAAAGCTTTTACCTGAATGAGTACTAAAGTACGGTATGATTTCCTTAAGTGGAGTTTGAGGAAGCGCTGTTGGTGATGGTGTTGTACTTACAGACCCTGTCGTCTTAATTGGCTGATGGGAAATCCCATCTGCATTGGATCCTTGAGTGGAGGTTTCAAATAAAATTGGTGGTGCTGTCGTAGTAACAGAATCTATCCGTTTGATTGCTTCATTTAAAATATGATCTGCCTTATATTCTTGAGTGGAGGTTTCCAAGGAAATTGACGGTCGTGCTGTCCCACCAATCCATTCTATTGGTTTGATCGTCCCGAATTAATTATCTTCTTCCCTAAGTCCATTAGTGGAGGTTTCCAATGCTTCAAGCAAAAACGGTCTAGCAGTGGTGAACTTTAACACGTTGAGACTATCAATAGTCGACAGCACTATTGTGTTCGTCTGTGGGAGGAAATTTTCTTCCTCCTTAGCGGCTGCTAAAAATCTCATCCAGTCCAACACTTCTAAAGCTATGTTGGGTCATAAAAATTGTGTTTTCACCTTTCATTTATATGCATATCAAACAAATTTTTTTAAAATTAAATTAAATTTAAAAACCTTCACATTGTTCAGGGATTTCAAATTCATTTTCTTCTTCAAAAGTAGAAGCTACAATCAGCTGGGAGGATTCAATTCTTTTTGATATTTCGTTATCAACTTTCCAACAAATTTTGCCCAGTCAAATTTTTTTACCGCGTTTAGAAATTAAAATCAGAATTACTTTATTTTTTAAACTTTAATTATATTATTTCGATTTCGATAAAAGAAACCTTCACGCCCATCAAAAAAATAATTATTTATTTCCCATTATTTCGTAAATTTTTAATTCATTCAAATTACCAAATTAATTCATTATCCCTCATTATCATTTGATATCTATTTCTTTTCTAAATTTAGCACCGCCGCCAAAGGCCTGTAAAATTTCCAAAAAGCATAAGGTATATTGATTAATATGAATGGCTAATTAACTTAAAAACACTAATTTAAACTATTTAAACTGTAGGGCTTAATGATTTGCGTAAGCAAATTACCCAGTGGAGTTGTAAACAAAGAATTATTGTATTTCTTTAATACAATAATGCATGATTTGCATTTTCCGATTTCGTCCGATATTGAGGGCGGCCCGAACCTTCCCATTCTAGCCTGTAGAATAAACAAACAACAATCTGCCGTATTATTTGTAAGTTTTTTCAATTTTTTAAAATTTCAAAATTAGTAAATTAGGCTAAATTCATACGTTTTTTTCTCTCTCCTAGTTCCTAGTGTCGTTCATATGAAGAAACGGCACGGGCCATGTCACTCGACGGCATAAAGTACGGGGTAAGGCTAAATCCAGAAACACTTCAGAGGGTTGGAGAAAGGATGACAGTGCATCGTTCCATAGGGTTCAAGTTTGACTTTGAACTTCCTTCGCCCACAAATGTAGGCAATGGCGGGAAGCAGAATAGCTCATGGAAAACCTAGCCATCAAGCCTCTCACAGGGTTCCCTGCTTGGAACTTTCGGAGGCCTCTTGGTACTTTTATTAGTTTTTTAATAAATAAATTGTTAAGCTGAAAGGTCCTACAGAGGCTCCTTTCATAGCGTTCTTGGAAGTGCATTTCCTGTCAATTAATTAACAATAATTAGGAAGTGCCACTGACCAATATGTTCAAGAGTTGCCTTTAAATCGGCCGAGGTCCTATTTCCCGTTGGAAAAATTTCCAAAAGAAAGGAATTCTATAAAGAAATAGTAAAATTATAAACAAATCTATAAAATTTGTATTATTAAGATTAAGACAACTTAATTACCTCTGATGATGGCACGATAACACTGCCCTGGGTCACCTCGATAATTTCCTTTAAATAAAATCATAATGAATTATTTTCTATGTTAAAGGAATATCAATTATTATAATTTATTATAACATTGGTTTTTTGGCGTTTCCACAATGATGGGCTCATCAGTCACAGGCACAAAAAATTAATTTTATTGCTGTTGTTAACAGCAACTATATTTTATATTAAAATTACAAAAAATAGAATTTACTACACTAATTTTGTAAAAAACTATGTTTGCACATTATTTATAGAGCTAAAATTCTCACTAATGCTAAGATTCACAATTGACGTGCTCAAAATTTTATAAAATAAAGATTCAATTCTCACCTCGACTTTCTAGCTTTGGCACTCCGCTATCTTTAGACAAAGGTTTACCTTTAACAATAAACACAATAATTGAAACATATGAGTTTATATGAATCCAGAATTGTTACATTGCAAAATTGCATTTAAAAGAAAAATTCGAAACCATTTTTAAATGGCCTTAAAATTTGCAAACTTGCATGTCAAATTGCTCAGAAAAAATGTATTTTAATACCAAAAAAACTTACCCAGAGACTCATAATATCGGTCACAGCCGAATGGGGATCGAAAGGTTTTCTTGATGGAATATAGTTTTAAATTATTTCCTTCCCAAGACAGACGCCAATTGATGATTTTTTCACCGTATGGAATTTGCAGCCTTGCACCTTAATGGAAACGTGGCAAGGGGCGTAAGTCCAACACTTTACATTATCTGTGGCTATTATAGCCACAATTAAGAAGAATACGATTAGGAGTAAGAAATTCATGTTTAAATTCAACGAATGTCTGATTGTGTATGATATGGAAGGTTTGTGAAAACAAATTAGGAGATAATTTATCCAGGCATTATATTTCATCTGACCTTTTCTGACTCCCCATTTCATTCCCATTTCATCATCAAAGCTAGCATGATGGATAATTGTGCCACATATAATAACTCTTGCCTCAAGACAAAAATCTGCTTCTTCTTGGAATTAGAAGATCAAAGTGCAATTTGTACTAAAAACCGATCTCAGGTTCTTGTTTTGTTGTTGAGCATCTTGGAGAGTTTTTGTGTCCAATTTCACTTGTAAAGAGTGAAATGCTCGAAGAAAGGATGGATTCAACTTTATCCATCATATTAATATGTAAGTTGCATTTTTTATCTTATTATTATTATTATTATTATATCTTTGTCTTTCTGTGGAAGGCGTCCTTTCTTTGGTTGCGGTTGGGATTTTGGGTTTTCTGCACACATAAGCACATAAATTATGTACGTATGGTAATTTGGACCACATGGGGATTTTTGAAGAGCAAATGTTCGACCTGCAGAGGTTACATTTAGAACCCGTTTACCCCCCCCCCCCCCGAGCCAGACGTGGAATTGCAGAATGTCCAGGCCATTGAAGACGAGGAAGCAACTGACAGTACGGACAGTTTTTGGAGCGGAGTGGACAGCTACGAAGAGGCAGTGTGGCGACAAAGGGAAAGGTTCAAGTTGCTCTATCCTGATGAGGTTGTCTAACGGTA
>JAQFZZ010000464.1:0-18149 GCA_034696405.1 Isotoma caerulea
AGCTGGGCATATGCCCCGTTTTGGGCATATGCCTAGTGCCCACATGCCTTGGGCATGAGGGCATGGTACATCCCTATGAATGAGTAGGTGATATTGTCCTGGAGTATAGAAAAAACTCATCAATTCATTACTTTTAAGCTAAACCATATTTACCTTAGAATATAGCACAAAACGAAACAATTGTAAATAGTTTAATTAATATTAAATTTTAATATTATTTCAGTTGTTTTCTCAGCCCTATTTACTGTGTCCTGCTAACACTGCTTGACTGGTATAATATTACGGGGCTGGAAGTGTGGAAAATTCGTTAGCATCAAGACTCATTTTCATCCACTTCTTTCGGTAAGTTCTTAATTCCTTTCAATACGTCTGAGCTACTGTTCAATAAAAGCATAGACAATTTGTTTAAAAATACCGTCCCCTTTGGATGCCTACAACAAAATCCCTAACGAAAAATAAGCCTACGACAATACATACAAAATATATACAAATATGATTTCTAAATCACAAATCCGCTATACTGTAGAATAAAAACCAAAATTCAAAGTTTACAAACGAATTTATTTTTATTTCAGATGGTTTTTCTGCTGAACACGATGAAGTTAACAACCCAGATTCACCTCTACAATAATTGCAAATCTCCCCAACCTTATCAACATTGCTGGAGCATTCCTTGTAAAGATCATGTTTTTGTTGTTTTTGCTCTTTATTGTAAGGTATAGTTTTAATTTAATTTAGGAAAGTGAATGGTAATGTGTTTGTAAATAATTGACATTTTTTTAAGTAACGAAATATTTGAGCGTGTTAATGCATCGGTGTTTGGCTGCATTTAAATGCAAGAATTTTATGTAACAAAACTATTTCATTCTCCGTAGTTTACAAACAAAACTATTTCAAAATACATATTTCGCCAGATATAAAATTGGATTGGAAACTGATTTCGGTACAAAAGCAAAATTGGGAACATAAATGAATCTTTCGAATGTTGCTGCATTACTTAAAAGTCACCAGTTATAAATTAATAAGCTCTCTAACGCCCTAATCCTTAAGAGACATTTTTGATGCTCAATTTATAGTTTTAAGCAATAACGTAGTCCATTTTATCAAAAATAACAAATTGAAGATAACACAAAATGGGAACTTTCGTAAGCCCGAACTGTACACCAAATATTTTCGTATAATAATGCTAGAAACGCTTTTTTGGCAACGATTTTATATGCGCATAAAAGTATTTAAAAACTAGCAAACTATGCAAATAAAATATAGAAATAGACAAACAAAATATTTCAATAGGCGCCTAAATAATTACAAAACGGATCAGTTAACTTTAAAATATGCACTTATATGTTTCAAACAGCATATTTTAAATATTTTAGTACTAATTATATTTGTGAGTTTTGTGTAAGTCTTTACATTCATGTTGTTCCTGGCTTTAAAAATGAATCTTTACTCGTAGACCGAGTAACCATTTTTCCATAAAACATAGACAAGTTTTCAAAAATTTGGTTTTAAAATTTAAGATAGGAGCAACTCAAATTAATTACATGGACCAAAATTTAAGTAAAACAAAATCATTAATTTCCCAAAAAATACTTGCAATGCAATAAAAAAATGCAATTGGGCTTCAAAACCTCAAAATAGTCAACAAAATGCCAAAACAAGGAAAAGAGCAAAATGAAGTACCTTTCTTTTGTATTCAATTCATTAATTTTGCGGAAAACCGAACTATTTAAAAGACTAGTTCGTCCTTATTCGCAACCCTGATTATTTAAAACAGTAATTAATTACAGTGAATAAAGAAAAAATGTTTTATTAAACATCATCTAAGATAAAACATAGACGTATAGTTGAATATCAAATCGAACACTGAAAAAACAACAGGCTAAATATTTATTGATTTTTATATTCAGTCCGTATTGGACGTTTTGAATTTATTGAATATTGTCTAAGCCAAACTGGAAATTTTGCTCCAATTTTAGAAAAACGTCAAATGCTGTTTTATCTTTGAAGCTACAATATAATGATTTTACTGCGGAATAGACTCTTTTATTATATTTTAATGTGATCTGGAATTTGTAATTTTTAAGAATCTGCGAAATTAATTTTCCATTATCTGTTTTTGCAAAAAGAACGAACATATTGTAAAACTTAATTTTCTTGTGGATTATTAGCTCTACAGTTTCCAGATATTGTTTGTTACCGATATTGGTGGAGGAAATATTTTTACAACGACATTCAGAAAAGCAAGATACACAAATTAATAACGGAACATCCGATCCTCTTATTCGGTTAGATCAGGTTGTGTACAGAGATGGGACAAATCTGTCTGAAAGATTGGTAAAACAACGGAATAGAGAGATGTTTATATTTTTATTCTAAGAACGGAAAGAATAAAGATTAAATTGTTGCACCAAAGAAAGATTGAAGAAAGATTGTTTGGCAATTTTCAATAACCGAGTAAGATTGGAAAAGATTGCTGGATAATTTTTAAGAATGACACAAACTCCGAGAAAGATTGGGAGCGATTGCTGGATAATTTTTAAGAATGACACAAACTCCGAGAAAGATAAGGAGAGATTAATGAAGGTTTATTCTACTGAATGAGAAATTCATCTTTCTTTCAGCTACGTTAAGTTAGAAAAAATAGTTGAATTTTGCATTTAAATGGTTCATTATCTTTTAAATTTGCGTTACTTTCTCTTCTTTAAATTAATGAACAAATTCAATATATTTAGTAAGATGCATCTCAATTTCAGCACATTTACTGATTTACTATAAGTTTGTTTCGAGTACTGTTTACTTTTATTATAAATCAGAAAAATAAATAAAAATTTAAAAAATGTTAGAATTTTTACTAAACGATTTGCAATTGGAATAGAGAACTCTGCTACTTTAAAATCTTCGGTTGTTCATTGTTTCAAAATCCGAAATCAATATCCGAATTTTGCAAGACCCTTTTGACAATAGGGGTCTAATTTTCTCCCGTTCAGTTGATACACTCTGGGTAATGTCGTCATCCCATAGTTTGGGATGAAGAAAATCGTTTATTGTTCTATTTATACTGCTTTTCATAGTAGTGATTATCTCCAATGCCGAATAAGATTCTCGTCAAAAAATATTTTGATGTTGACAATTTTCCTTGTCAAACAATGTTTGAAAATATACAGTTGATTTTTAAGGTTTTTTTATTGTGTAAATATAATGACTGACTTGGCCCTGTTCGTTTTGGTACAGTTGAAAATCAGCCACTCCTTTTTGTAATTTGGATCAGGCGTGGTTACCGAAAAAAAAGGATCATACGAATGGATGTTTAAATTTTTTTTCCAATTTTGACAGACTGATTGTAAGTTTCTGCTATGTAATTTCTTAGTTAATTTAATTTTTGTCCAAGAACTTAAGATAGAAAATATAAACCTATCATCGTGTTCAGTTCCATGTTTTCGTTCGAGTTGGAAATATAGTTCGATATTTATTGTCAAATTTCCAGTGTCTAAAAATCAGAAAACTATCATAACGAACGTAAGTTAGGACGGGGTGGCTTCTTATCTTCTGTCATATACTTTCATTGACGCAATAAAGATTAATAAATCAGGGGATCAATCTGGTTTAATTATCTTTTTGCATTGTCTTTGCAGTAGTCATTCTATAAAATTAATTTTCAAGATTTTTTTCCATAAACCAATGGACTTCACTTTTATGAGCATTCAAGAGAGTTCAGAAATAAAATTGTGAAATCTAACTTACTATTACCTAGGCAGGAAAATACAATGTGATAAAATCTTTAATAAAATTTTGTTTAAGTCAAAAGGTGGACTAAAATAAGTAATAAAATTAATCAAATTAATTTATCTACTTTTATTCCTGTGAGAAAGAGTTTCAACCTTTTGAACAATGTTGAATTGAACTGCCCATATGCATACCAATGGAATATCAAAAGTAAAGGAGCTTATACATATTGAATAATTTTGTATGATTTTAACATGGAACAAACCACAAAAGTATACGAAAATATTACATATTATATGTAAGTCAGAAAAAACCATTTAATGTTATGCTGATTAACCCAGATGTGGCGAGTCTTGGCTTTCGCAAGTAAAGTTATTAGTTCTGCTCTACTGGTTTAAGATATTCTTACTAGAATTGTTCAAGTTTTAAGTTCTTTTGCAATTGGGCTTGTTCGTAAATGATAAATCTACGTTGACTTTGTATAAAAACTTAAAACTTTTAAAAGGAAACTGTAATGTCTTTCTTTTCTTTTCTGAGATTTAATGCATTTTGTTCTCAAAACTTTAATTAAATGGTAGTAAATACTTAATATGACTTTATTATGAGATATTGTGAGTGCTTCAAATTCCCCAAAAAGTGAAATTTCTCGTTTTTAATCAAAATGAAAAATGAAATTGATGAAATATAATTTTAAATCTAATTTTATGTCGCGCAACTTACAAAATATTCTACAGTTCACACAGTCGATGCATGAAGAGTCTTCTAAGTCTCGCCCTGTCAGTGTACTATGTCCTACTCAATCAATTGCGTACATGTCAGAATAGCTTCTGCCAGCTTCGAAAAAGGCTTTAATCACCACAAAGATTAGGAGATTTTGAATCTGAGCGTTACTTATTCTTAAAATCGAATTCTCTTTGGGATAATTCAAGTAATTATAATCGACGCTTAATTTTTTAACTTAATAACTAACTTACTTTTGTATAGAGTCAAATGTAAAACCTCAAATTATATAAAAGAACGCAAATTTATTAAAAGAATTAAAACCTTTTTAAATGCGCAGAGAAGCCACCTGCTTCTCACCCGTATGGAAGACTTTTCACACTGCAACCCTCTCAACAACTACGAGTTCAATCGCTTACATTCATTTTATACGTTTGCAATCAACATATTTCTTTCAAATATCAAAGTTGTATCTTATTCTTAATCTAAATAGTTGGTAATATTCAGCTGTTCCACTTAAAAGTACCTTAACTTCTTTAACACGATATATTGTATTTAACCCAATATTTAACTTTCTAGTACATGGTACAATTTAAGGTGATAATCCTGTACACGTATAATACATTGGTGTTATATTTAAGGTGCATTAAGGAGTAATTTAGAATGAAAAATGTTACAAGGACAAAGGTAATCATCAAAGTCCTGTTCGTTCTACTGGTTGAACCTTACAACTTACACAAGTAATTAAGATTAATAAATTTGAGCGGATGATTCAACTGGGCGGCTTGGATACAGCTGAGGCCCTTAATGAGGTTCCGAAGGATTGAGTTGTGATTCCCTGGTCCTTATCATCAGAATCAGTCACCAGTTGTAATAAGGAGAAGTCCCTGGCTCAAATCGGGGTTAAGTAGGATGCGGGCGTTGTCAGGTATGGAATGCTCCGAATAGTATGTAAATGATTCGTTAAAGACTTGAGTGTTTAAATAATAAACTAATACTTAATTTCAAAGAAAGAGAGTAAGAAGTGAGTTAACCAAAATCCAATGATACACTGAAAAATGAAATTCGCACTTTTCCTTTAAATACGACTTTACAAGTTGGTATTACTAATAAAAGTATTACTACCTTAAATTGTATAAAGTCACATTATGCATTACATTAAATACCGTATGGGCTTTGAGGTATTAATCATAGGAATATAAGAGAAGCTGACTTCAGGTAGAAGAATTAATAAGAATGATGATAATTAATGGACATCGTGACTGTCATTAATCATCTTACATTTGTAAGAAATGAAATAGTAAAATAGGTATATTTACTCTCATAACGTCATAATACTCCAAACTGAAATGATAAACAGTCCGTTCAAGTGGAGGCTTATGAGTCTCTGGTTCAAGTTTGCCTTGAAATAGAGCTTAAGACTCTATAAATTCTATTACTTTGCATAAACTTAAGAGACAACTCTCAACTCGTTCATTGCATCTTCCACTCAAAACTTACTTAATAAAATACATGCAACGTTTTTATGCATCATGCAACTCACAACCATTTATCAACTAGAATATCAATCTATTTCTTTATATTCACAATATCACTTAAATTTTGTAGTATAATCAAATTGGAATTTTTGGTATATTTATTTTTTTTTGATTTTTATAAACCCATTCAATGGGATCATACTGACTAAAATAAATGACGAACTACAACTAAACCCTTACTATGATGCAGATGCGGGTAACTAAGCTGAAGGCTTATTTACCGCTAGCAGACGGGCCTCGAAAGACGCTTTGCTCATTCACGGCAGGGACGAAGCCTTGCTTGTCAATAACGAAGATAATGCATCCACGCGTCTTCTCCCAACAATAAATCGAAAAATAAGTGGTAATAGTAATAGGAACTAGCAACTAATGGAACAATTAACTGAACAGAAGGTCCATTTAATTCGGCCAGTCTTCTTACGACTTTTTGGAATATGGCCCCCGTAGGGACGTTCCATGACCGTGTTACTCTTAATGACTAATCAAACTATATAAAAAAATGAAAAGTAATAAAAATAAATGAAAGTAAACGAACAATTAATTGAACAAAAGGTCCATTTAATTTGGCCAGTCTTCTTACGACTTTATGGAATATGGCCCCCACAGGTACGTTCCGTGGCCATATTTCTTAACAACTAAAATAAAATATTTTTACAAGTAGCAAATATCTATAATAACCCTATGTCACTTATAATGTTATGATGAGGAACTAGGTAGTAAGTTACGGAGCACTAAAGACGCACACTGTCGATGCGGCCATGTTGGATATTTTTATTTTAATGATGTAGAGTACTCCATGTTGGAAATTATTGGAATACACTCCATATTAAAAGTAGCACATCACAGCACCTCTCGTTCTTGATTGGTCTTACCGATGTCATCCACCACCAACTCGGGGTTAAGGGGAAGGATGTACACGGCCTTTAACCCTTTACCTCTCTTCGCTCTGGTAGCGGCGAAGCCAGGCCATGGAAGACACATCACGGGAGTGAGACATGAATTTATCGGTCACTCATCTTCTTTCTAACCCTTCTCAGTAGTCAACTCTCCTTTAACTTTCCTGCCTAGTCCTACAGTCCTATTCTACCGTCCTACCTATGTTACTAAAATCTAAGAAAGAAACTCCCTGGGAGTGTAAATCAAAAAATAACCAAAACTACGGAATATACTAACGTTCCTGAATTTAGCAAAAATTATTAAGTGCCCCACGAGAAAGTCCGAAAGTGGGACCGAATAAATCTAAGCTAAGACGGTATTTTCCTATCTCTCCTACTCTTTCGCTTTCGCCTTATGACGGCTTCCGGGAGTGTCGACGTAGGTCTTCCCTGACTTGGTCCAGCTACGGGCACGCGAGGCACGCTGGAGCTAAAAGGAAACCTAAACGCCAACTGTAGCTGTTTGGTCTCCTCATAGTGCATGACTTGGCTGGCCCTATCAGGACAAGGAGGCTATACTCATCGATCATTTCATAATCGATGGTAGCTTCTATAGCGCCCATGAGGCATAGTTTTAAAAGCACGTCATGATGACGAAATTCTTGATGAATTTCGGCATCATAAGGGGACAGAAGAAATCGGAGCCAGATTTCCTCGTCAGTATAGCGATAAATGAGCTTTCCGCTCGCATCGAATACGTCTTCGAACCGGGCCGCCCATTTACTCTTGAATTCACCTACCATTCGTTTCAAAATCGGGTTAAAACTAAGTAACCCGACAGTGCAAGGTAGGTAAGCCAAGGAGTCGAATATTGACTGCGTCCGACAGATCAACGTACCGGCCCCATGAATTTTATTAACTGAGGCAAGTCTGTCACCGGCACAGTCTCTAGACGAAAGGACGGATCTAGGCTATCGGCCACATTCATGTAACAAATGTGGGCGTACATCCGACCTTGCATCAAATTGTATCCAAAGGAGATTTTTTAGAGTAATTCCTATATAATAGTTATTATTAAGTACTAGTTAAAAGAGTGTATTTAATATTAATATTAATCCTAAATAATATTCAGCCTAATTGTAATTAGCAATCGGACTTTCTAAGCACAACTCCTTCAGGACCACATTGCCCCACTGGCCACTCGAAATTTTCGAAGTCTTTCAGACTCTGAAAAAAATCGGCGTGCACTTACGTCGATTTTACCACTTTCCAAAATTCACTTGGGCTTAGTGTAACTTAATTAACTTATTATTAATTGTACTACTTATTTATACTTGCTTAACTTATGAACTGACTACCTTGCTAAGCCCTGTAGCTTCCTAAGGATCAAGTCCCTTACTCGAAATTTTCTAAGTCCGTAAGACTTAGGAAAAATCGGCGTGGACTTGCGTCTGTTTTACCAAGAATGAATTTTATTTCTGATTTACCCCCATATGTGTAATAAAAGTCCTATCCGCAATTCAAACTATGTTAAGGCCTGAATGTGGCCCCCCAAGAAAGCACAATTAAGACTAACAATTATGCCCACTGAGCTACTATACTTAATATACTTTAATTAGATTAATTAATATAATTACTTATGAAATTATAACTCTATATAATTACCCCCGGAAAAATTTTACTATAATTAATTTAAATGTTTTGCCCCAAAAAATTTAATTTAAACTAAGTCTCCGAATTTTTAATTTAAATTAAATCCCCGAAAAAACCGAATATGCAATTATTTTACTTCCTGCAAAGGGGAGGCTTTCTACAAAGAAGCAAGAATTTCTACAAACCTGGTATCCGATATACTGGATATATTATGCCTAAGAGATGGTCCTGAGGTTGGTATTTCCTGGTCGATGAAGATCCGGCGGATTTCTGAACGTGCCCCCCCCCCTCGGGTAAGTGGTGCACCACTCAACGCTGAAAACGGTAGCACTAAGTAAAATGGAAAGCGTTAAAGAAACGGCTCGGTATGCACTTTCCACTATTTTACGATAAGAATCGGATAAGAAAAACGACAAGACCGAATAAATCTTTTATAATAATCCGAATTGTTATTTATTTCTGATTGTTCCTTTATACACGAATCAACACTACATTTACTTTTACAACGCTAAACCACGACTGATTAAAATACTCACACATACATTTTTAGAGAGGCGAAACTTACCTCGAAAGGTAAGTTTTTCCTCTCTATTGCATTACAAAACATCCATCCACAGACAATGGAATTTACCTTTTGGTAAAATTCCTCTCTTTAAAAAATACTCTAACTTTCTTCCCTCAACTTGTGCACCAACCTTCCGTAGGTGGTTGCCACAAGTTAAGCGAAAGAGAGAGAACAGTTACTACAAAAAAAACTGGTTGACCTCGATGTAGGAATTGAGCAAATCCAAGCAATGTTGGATTTGCTTAATTCTGCTTCTTAATTATTATCATTGTGAGAGAATAATATTTTATTATATTATTCTCTCACAATTGAAATGATCTCATGTTCAACATCCATCATCATCATCATCATTTCTTAATGTCAATTAAATTAAGAATCGGGCATTTACCCGATTCTTGCATCCCTCGCTCCCGGGGATGCGATTTTTTCACAATCGCATGCAAAACGATGAATGGTAAAATAAAACATAAAAAAAAATCCCGAAGGCAAAAAGAACAAGATTACATGGAAACTCATGCGGCAGATTTATCTTAGCTTCTAAAATTCCTAAACTGATTGAATTAAGTCCAGATAAAGTTGCAGTGTAATCAAAAATAACCCTGTGAGTTAAAAGAGGGTCGCGGAGGTCAAAATAAAGAAAGAGAAAAGATAATGCGAATGCAACTCCAACTCTAACTCTAATGCGAACAAATCTAACCAATGTTAGATTTGTTCAATTCTGCCTCTTAATTATTATCATTGTGAGAGAATAATATTTTATTATATTATTCAATGGAAATGATCTCATGCCTAACATCCATCATCATCATCATCATTCTAAAGACCAATTCAATTAAGAATCGGGTAAATACCCGATTCTTGCAACATCTATAACTTTACATTCTAATAAAATACGTGACTAACTTACACAATACATACGAAATCTTCCATCATTTTTCATACAACCTACAACTAATTCAACTTGCATTACTCATCTCATTAAATCATTCACTTCTTTTTAATTTTGTATTATAATTAATTTTTAATTTAGGGTATATATATATTTTTTGTTGTTTCTAACCCATTCAATGGGATCATAATGACTAAAATATAACTAATTTTATTCTAAATAAATGAGGAACTAAAACCAACTGTTACTTTAATGCGGATGAGGGTAACTAAGCTGAAGGCTTATTTACCTCAAGCAGATGGGCTTCGAAAGACGCATTGCTCATTTGTGGCAGGAACGAAACCTTGCCTGCCAACAACGAAGATAAATGCATCGATTCGTCTTCTCACAAAAATTAATCGAAAATAAGTAGGAATAATAGAAATAGAAAAACCATTAACTGAACAAAAGGTCCATTTAATTTGGCCAGTCTTTTTACGACTTTTTGGAATATGGCCCCCGTAGGGACGTTCCATGGCCATATTACCTTAATAACTAACAAATAATATGTTAAGCTGTAGAGGAAGGTTACGAAGAACAGAATACGCGCACTGACGATGCGGCCATGTTGGATTTGTATTTTTTTACTGGAGAATACGCCATGTTAAAATAAAGGTTCATCGCAGCAGCGCCCCGCGTTCTCGAGTTAAATTACTGGTGTCATCCATCACCAACTCGGAGTTAAAGGGGAGGGATGCTTCACGGGTTTTAACTCTTTACCTCTCTTTCCATAGTAGCGGCAGCGCCAGGCCATGACATGGAAAGGACCGTTTTCCAAGGTCAAGGTCAAGGAGTGATTAGGACCGTCCGTCTCGGGTGACTGGCACATAACACGCATCCACGGGTTTCGAGTGAATAGAAAAGTGCTCAGCACTTTTCACTCCCACCCGGTGCATAATAAATTATGCGAGGGCGCTTTCGCCCGTATCCATCCCGTCCACAACACACCCCCATGCTTAAATAAATACACACACACACACACTTTTAAACATTTGACATTATTATTATTATTATTAAATTGAATTAAAAAAAGGTACAATATACGGAATTTTTTTTAATAAATTAGAACCCTGGGAGTGCAGTGGAACCCCTCATAAAATGGTGCTGGTCGACGCACTCGTCCGAATCTTCTTCGGACCCAGGTTCGGGTGCGTCGGTAGGGTCGTAGTCGACATCCTCTTCATCAGAGGATGGCAAATCATCATAAAGAGTGGGGGGTGGGGATTGCCAAATTTGCTCCCAAATCATCTTCATTTCCCACTTGAACACTCTGACATACTGCATCCAGCGTACAGCACGGTGCAAAAGTTGCGCTGGATGCAACATTAGCGCCCTACGTCTCGCTATTGCCGCGGGCATGATAAAGGAGAATATCATTCCCAAATACCAGTATATGTTTATAATCGCTATGGCGAAAGTAGACGAAATGAATACATTTGGGTAAATACCTGTAATTATAAAATGTATTATTATTATCATTATTATTTATTTTTATGTAAAAAAAATGAAATAAAAAACTTACCGATATCAACAAAGAATTTGATCCACGAAATGAAAATGATGGAAAAGTCCACATTCTCGTTGACTTTGACACAATGTCGATGTGACCCTGCCTCCAAGACACTCAACAGGTCATTTGAATCGTCAATAGAGTCGACACAGACGCTAATTTCGTCACCATGTGTCACCCAAAAACTATTTCGACGCACGAAATCCCACATCGATCAAATTGATTGCAATACATTATTATTACTATTACTTACTATTTTATTATAGAACGCCGGTGAAATAAGCTGAAATATAAAATAATACAAATAAACGTGTATACATATAACAAAGTATGCAAGGAAAAAAGGTTAAACAAACTTACAACTAAACAGTAGACTCTTGCCTCATTCTCTCAGCATGTGCAAAAATTGCATCTCTATAACTATCCTGACCCCAAGTCTTCATCGTCATCACTGGTCATGGGATATGCCTGTTCTTCTACCGTATCGTCTCCACTCTTTGTAGCATCTATAACATTAGTACGGTTAACTATATACCGTCCTGCCTTACGGAGTTTCTTCATAATATAGTGGCCTGGTCGAAAGTAGCCGGATCTTATCTCCTCTCTCTTCGAGGAAATAACGATAAGAGAAATAACGATAACAAGCAAAAGCAGTCCAAGTGATATAAGGCCTACGTAAAATACATTGCAAGTTAATACTTAAGTTATTTCTTCACTCACTGGATTATCATCGTGCATAAAAACTCACCACCTCTCTCTAAGTTTTTTAGCAAATATGTGTTTTGCTATTATGCTCCGATTATAGTCACATAGAGATGTTTGCTCCACCATAAGTAGGTAGTAACATTTCCTAGTCTTCAAGCACGCTAGGCAAGAGTCATTATAAATGGAACAATTCATGATGAAAAATGGAATGACAATGGATACAATTAGAAATATGAAACCAGATATGTTATCACTTTCCTAATTTGGTTATCTTTGTTTCTTTTGCTTCCCATTTCTCATCCACCCATCCTATATAATTTATCATTTGATAATAATAATTATATTATAAACATGCAGTTCTTTTTGATAATACTTTTGATTTCGCTACCTGTGGTTGCAATCGCCACATGTAATTGTGAGTTTGGACTTTCATGCTTAAATTGCATAAAGGTCCCGGGGTGTAAATACAACATAGTGAAACGGTTTTCATTGGGGATTAGCCAAGGGAACGCTACGATTGAGCGTTGGAGGCCAATCAAAACATATCGGACCGAATCGGGATGCAATCGATATCTTAATTCATTTGGTAAAAAGTATTATAACATATTATATTGTAAGGCCATATAAATGTTTGTATATTATAGAATCCCTAAAAGACAAAGCCGTGGATAAGGTTCCAGCCAGCAAACGTAATTAGATTTTAATGCATTTTATAATTTAATTAACTAATAATCAGAAAGACAAATTATTATTAGATTTAAGGTCCCGTCGGAATATAGCGGAGACGCGACATCGAGCATGGTACAGCTCAATGCCGCCGTCCGGGATAAGGGCCCGAGGAGCTCTCCAGCTCCTCCGTCCTAGACTCATCTGGGTATCTCTGTAGGCGGGGATCGGGTAGTAGCGCGGCTCTAAGCGCTCGCTGCTGGTCCTCGATCTGCTGTCGTTGCTGGTCGAAGAGGGCGGCAAACCCGTGCACCTGGGGGTACAAACGCTGCAGCTACAGCGCTGACTGGACATGCTCCTGCTGTGGTGTGGAGTCCGGTTTTATAGTTCTTGTCAACGGTATAGGTGACTGAAGTAAAGGGTCTATTTCGGTGTTGGCCTATAGGATTCCTCGTCTTTTCTAGAACAGACACAACCAGAGCCCCTGTTACTCCATCTGCGTTTGGAGAAGCAGAAAAGCAGAGCCATCGCGCCCCCTACTAATACCTCAATTACCTTATTTACTCGTTTCGTGCATAAATTACCTATACATTATGTAATTAAAATCCTTCCCGATCTAATTGAAGAAAAAGCGCTATTTATGTATTATTTTGTACAAATAATATTTACTATTCCATATGAATATTATTTGTACATAAGGGAGAATTATGATACCTATAAATGTCCTTGAAATAAGGTTATTAATACAAGACAGTTAGTGTATAGACAAAAGGTTCTTTATTAAATTGCCCATAGAGAATTGGAGAGATTATGTGGGAATGGGAGGAAAGGAGAGAGAGAGGGAACTTCTGATCTCAGCGGCAATTCAGGTACAACAGCAGCCTTTTACTGTAAAACTAGGTGGTTTTATATTCAGTTTATCTAGTGGGTTGTCTGGTTTAGGTTTCCGTCTTGGAGCAATAAACAGTGTTGTTGACTCTTGAGTGTGATTAATACAATTTGATTCCTATATTTCCAATATTAAGTACAATAACTATAATACTATGGTTTTAAGATACATTACTTCAAAAATTGTCAAAAATTTAATTTTTCCAAAATCAAAATAACATTTCAGATTATTAGGCATGACCAAGTTCTTTGCAATAAAAAAAGTGTAAGCAATTTTCAGTATGATATTACAATTTTATTTATACGAAAATAAAATCTTATACACGTTCAATCGTTTCATATCAGCTACCATTTTTTGATATACTGAAGATGAATGTTGCCGCCGGTAGAAAATCAACGAAGGCAAAATCTCCACCGTGCTGTTCTAGTACTGTGCAATCATGCAAAGCTCTATAAGCTACTTGTTCTCTACGGTCAGCACAAAAATGTTTCATCTTAAAATCAATCAATTTTCAAAACAAAACTGAACATTCACGTTTGCAAGCAACAAATAAAATATAAAAACTACATACCATGCAATGTTGTGTAGGCTGCGCATAACAGAGTAGTGATCGGCGTCATTTGAATCTGAATAAGTCTTTTTCCATTCCATTCCATTCCATTTACCAAAATGTTGTATTGATTGAAAGTTGGATTGAATGAATTCATTCAATTCCGAGTATGGATGGAATGGAATTGGAAACTTTGAATTGAATGGAATTGAAATTCAAAATTTTTTTTAAAAACTCAAAATACGTCGCAACATTTTTCCCGAATCGAAAGTTGAACCTAATGTTAGAATTTGTGGGCATATGTAAACCGACATAAAAAATGTTAATTTTGAACTGATATTTTTATATATGCGTTTAACAAAGTTTCCACAACTTGGTTTGAAAAGTCATTCAATTCCATTCAATTCAAAGTGAATTCGGATTCAAGCCAACTCTTGAATGTAATCGATTTGAATTGAATGACGGCTTTTCATTCAATTCCTGATTTGGATGGAGTTGAATGGAAATTTTTATCTCGAATGGAATGACGCCGAGCACTATAACAGAGAGAAAAATCAACAGTTTAAAATGAAACTATACAAACCGAAACTTGATATTATTATTTTTTAATTAAATGTTCACACAATTTTATAATTACTCGAATTCCAGTTCTATATATATATCTTGTCTAAAATTTTCTTAACACTGTTTCGATTCGATCTCCTTGAATTTCAGTAACCTGATTCTTTGAATTCTTATTCATATTACTGATCGCCATTACTGTAGCAGGTTGAGTTACTTCCAGTCTAAATCCACATTTCCCTTTTTAATTACATCTTGTATGTCAGCTTTGTGCTTTAACCTTGTAACCTTGCAGGAGCCGCCCTATTTATAAGTTTTTTGGTCCCACTTTTGTTTAACCTTCCAAATCATCACTTCCCCTACTGTCAGCTGTATCTTCTAAATCATTATTGTGATTTTCATTTTCACTTTTCTCTAAATAAAATAAACAAAAACAAAATCAGATTTTATTTGTGTTCGTATTGCGAACCCCCTTCAGCGCTAGAATCTTCAACATCTGTACAAAAAAGTTTATCATCTACTACACATGACGATTCACGACGACGACGAAACGCAAGTGAAAGAATAATAAACGCTTAGTTTTTTGTCCCATCCATCTCGGTTTACTTTCCTTATCTAGTCTCCGTTTCACTTGATTCACTAATAATTAAGGTTGCCGTCAAAATGCGCTTGTACCGATAAATTTTCAAAATAAGGTCGAAGATAGTTGATTGATATCAAAAAAATTTCAACCTAAATTTCGGATGACAACTGCTTTGCAACTCTTGTAACATCTAAGTAATATTCCGCTAAGGGAATATTAAAGACTTAAGTATAAGGTTGTAAATGTACCACTAATGCATCTGCTGCTGATTGTATATACGAATAGAGATATACTTATGATATTCTTAACTTTCTTCCTTTAATACAGGTATAAGACAGTCTATAAGCTTGTTTAAGCTAAAGTCGACAATTTTTGTAACACGCAAAAGTGAGTTTGGAAATTACCATTACATTTGTATAAATGGTTAGGTAACAACATTCTTGATTTATTGTTTAACAAGATAAATCAGCAGGTGTGCCCACGGATAATATGAAAATAGCATTTGAAATTAATGCCATTAACTATTTATGCATTTTCGTTAGGCAGGTATGGTTCGAATAATTCGTATTTAAGTAACGCGTTACAAGTTTTAACAAATCTAATTGTTAGAGAAACAGTTTACCCAAATATAATGAAAAATACCTTTGACGTGTCTGATCGGAAAGTCATTGACAAAATCTCAAATTTATCGAAGAATTTGAAGTAGTATCTTGAATTTTACATTAAAAAACGACCTTGGAATGGATTTTAAGGTAGAAAACAAAATCGAACAAAATCTTTATGATACAAAGAAATATTCTCGTATTGTTTTGTTGAAATATGATTTTTACAAAAGGTTTCGATACCCTAAAATCCGGTTTACATTGCGCACCTTATACGTTGTTTTTTCTTAAATCTCGAAGACTTAGCATTGGCAATAGAGGTGAAAATTACATAGACGATATAGGAGAGCGCACTATACAGCGGGGCGCGTTATAGACGGGGTTTAGTGTAGCTCACTTTAACCAGGTCATAAGTTAGCAACATTCTTTATATCAAGTAATTACCAGAAAAAACTGCCACACTACGCTCGTTACACGATGATTTTTTAAAAATTGGGAATGAGAAGAGCCGAATAAAATTTATTTTTGCAAAATGGATACAAATACAAGCTACAAGTTTTTTGCTAAAGCATTTTTAATTTTGTACATTTCAATACAGTTTGCCCCATACCATGATTACATGGTTTGAACTGTCATAGTTTGTCGTAAAAGATATTGAATTTGACCGACTTTATAATTCAAATAAATAAACTCTAATTTTAAATAGAATGTTGCCTTTAAGATAACTAAACTAGGTCTCAATAGTAAACTGAACACATGTACCTTTTTAAATTTGTCTTAATCGACTAATGTGCTTATATTTCCTTCTTAATCGAATCTAATTTAAATACTAAAATAAAACATAACAGTTGTAGATATTTTTCCGATATATAAAGTCATATGAGGTAATTAACATAAAGTTATATGGATCGCAGTACAATTTTTTAAGTATTTGGCATACTAGACAAAAAAACCTTACACAATCACTTATAAATGGAGCAATGATTGGCGTTTCTTGTTCAATAAACGATCATTTAGATAATAAATTCGACAAAAGTGTATAAAAAGGGATCGTAGGAGCATTGCATTGGTTTTGTAATTGTAATACTAAATGTGTCATATGATGATAAGGAACATGCCACTTCAAAAGCACCGAGCAACGCGAGGTGCTTTTGAAGTGGCATGTTACTTATCATCAGTCATATTTTGATAATTTATAGCATTTCCGTGGGTTGAATTTACATACAAATATTTACACACGGAGACGAACACATTTTTGCAGTAAATACATTCCGGAAATCATACAATATTTATTTCAGAGAATTTTCACAAAAATTTTGGGAATCCAAGTTTACATAACTTTTTATGGTAAATGAATGAGCCATTGCTTATATGTCCAAACAAAAGTTCGAATGCTTTTTTCCAGACATTTTGTGTCCTCAATATTCCGATATTCAAGCAGAAAAATGAATTGAATCAGTTTTCCATTTATATGTAAACCGTCTGATAACATTTTGGTCTTAATTATTATAAGTTTGAGTTCCTAATTCCAAAGCCAAACACTGATGCATTAAAAAAACGCGCTCTGTAATTATAAATTTCTCAATTAACTGAACAAAATTTATAACTGTATGTACTAAACACGCTTTGAAAAAAATTAGGTATTATTCATTTCATTTGGTTTTTTGTTATGTAATTTTATGCAATAAAACATAATTCAAAATTATGCATGTTGTTGTTCCGAATTGTTTATTATTCGCTAATTTGTATTACGAAAGGTCACACTGGCGTTACAAGCGTTTTGATACCAACACATTTTTTTAACGACTAGTTTCATAATTCCATGTTTCTGTGGGTAATTTCCTATTGTGTTTGTGGTTAAAGGTTATTTCAAAAAAACTTTGTCCATTTACAAACTTCCTCTTAATAGAAAACTAACATGACGATTGGCAGCTACATGTGACATTCATCTCACAGCAACCCTCGTCATTTGAAATTGAGACAGTTCATGTTATTAAGCCATTCATGAAGTAGCTTCTAGCTCTCTACCTACAGTCACCGGTGGAAGACTAGTCTGTATTGAACTAAACCGGCAATGA
>JAQFZZ010000465.1:0-18123 GCA_034696405.1 Isotoma caerulea
TTCATGAAGGAAAAAACGCATCGCATTCCATTGAAGTTCAACGCAGCAATCGCAATATAGTATGAATGACGCAAAGCTGTAAACAATTAATTCTGTAATCTTCAAAAGCATTGTCAAATGATGACTATTGTTTCGAACAATCATACATTGCAAAAAGATTTTTAATCTCGTTATAGGTAATTTTTGTTAATGATGAATACTGAAAAGTTCCATTGTTTTTACCTACCGTAAAACCCGAATTAGAAGCCCCCCGAAATACAAGCCCCCTTAAATATAGCCCCACCCTTTGGTTATTGCATTTTGGAATAAGTGCCGCCCCCCGAAATAGAAGCCCACCCTAAAAAATTCAGACATGCAAAAAATACTTTTGTCTAGATGGTTGAAGGTTTCATAATCGTACTTGCTTGAACTTAGGTACTAAAGTTGCATAATATCTACATCCTTGCACAAGGATATCGAATGAAAGGCAGTTTAATTAGATTTACCCTCTTTTTACTGTACAATTATCCAAATTAATACCTTTTGAATAATTCTTTCAACATTTTGAGTGATTTTTCATTTGAAACTCGAAATAAGTGCCCCGCCGGAATAAAGCCCCACCCCGAAATACTACCCCACCCCTTTGAGAAGGTTGAAAAAATAAAGCCCCATGGGGTTCTAATTCGAGTTTTACGGTAATTTTGATATACAACTCCAGGATCTCTAATGCATTTGCGATCTTTTTAGGCGCTTACATATTTTTAACTTTTAATTTGCAAAGTACCTTTTTAACAAGTACAAATGAATCTTCGGGTATCCCACCCGAAGAATATTAAGAATGCAATTTCGAAACTGTTTTTAACAAAAAGTTTTTCGAACTTCACTGCAGAGTGCAGAGCAAACCAAAAAGTCGTAATCTGAAATGTATTGCATAGTAAAAAGAATACACTACTTCTTTCATCATTATTGCATAAAATACGTTGCAGACTATTCTGAATATCAAATAAAAGGCTGAAGTGTAAAAATGTAGAAACTTCAAAACAGAAACCTAAAAATATAATTGTTTTTTATATTATTTCTAATTGATCAGTTTTTAAAATCGGTTATCTATATTGTATAACAGAATGCTGTATCGCAATAATTCGTAAGATCTTATCATGGCACTCAACAAATGATCTCGTTATATGTACTATTATTGCCAGAACAATATAAAAATGAAACCTATCCACGTGAAAAGATCATCCAATCCAAAGGCAGGAGCAAGCTCTGTAAATGTAGAATCAAGTGATCATACGATGTTGACTTAGTTGCCTATCTTGGATCTTATCATGACAATGCGTAGACGTTATACTTACTGCACCAATATGCTCGGATACATGATAAAGTATCTGACCTTGTCAAGTCGATGTCATGACTAATGAACCGGGGCTGTTCTGTTGTTTTTCCAAATTAAAAAAATTCTTAGTTAGTTACTGACGCGAAAGATTCCAATCCATTCAGCTCCTTCAGAAACCTGTATCAGAAATGTGGAAATGTACTTCAGGTACCATATATATACAGTCTTTATAAAATAATATGAAATTTTCTATAGACTAAATTTCGATTTTCTGTTCTGGCAATTATAAGAAGCTAAAACAACTACTTAGAGGTATAATTATAATGGTAACAATGCTTATGCACAATGTTGACATTATTACACTATTATACGCTATACTAGCCAACTTCTCCGATGATTGAGTCAGTTCAATCAAAACCAGATCACGTCAACTATCATCTCATTAACTACACTTGCTTTTACACCTAACAATAAGACTAGGTTTGTAAGTACTTGGATAAAAATTACGAGTTGATATAAAAAGTTGTCAGGTAAAGAATTAGCATAATGTGACGGAACGAGGGAGGTGGAGTGTGTGTTAGCAGAATGTCCATTGTACTTATTTATCAATCTATATTACATTGTCGACGATTAATTCTGCGAAAGATGAAGTCTTCTCGTTTTACTCGTAAGAAATGTTTTCCTTAAAACAATGTTACTGAAATCTGGTTATAATTTTTATTAGCTTTCATAATTTCAACTATGAAACTATTTCAACTATGTTGTCCTTCAATTAACGTATGTAAAGAAAATCACATATTTCATTGTGGGTATTTCTTGAGAATATCCTTTTATTTCCAGAATTATACAATAAAACAGCAAACATAGGTCAGGTAGGGTTTACTTTCTAATACTTACGTCAGTCATTAATTTTATAATTTATCCACTAACATCATTTCTGTTTCTGAGTTTAATGCATTTCTTTATACATAATTCCACTATAGAACAGCACATATATGACGGTCACTTTCAAGATTTATTTTACTGCTTGAATTTCAGACCGACCAGATATTACATTTTATCTTATCGGAAAGTCATTCCTTATACATTGCAAAAGGGAGCCTTCTCGGAAAAGTAAAAAAATCTATTATTTTTCATGTGAACGAATTCATCAGTTGTCACGTACAACTGAGGCTTCTTTTTTATACGATAAGCTGTTGTTCTCTAAAACTGCCTCACATCAGTAAGATACTTAAAAACAATTAGCAGAAAAACAATCGATTCATACGACATAAGAACGAAAATGTGTAAAGTAGATACATGTTACAGTTCAATTCTAAAAAAATCCATGTGTATCGAACAATGCTAAAAAGGCTAATTTAATTTTGATAAAACTAATTGTACAATTTAACAAAACTCAGTAGAGAATCGTTTTATTCATATAATTTGGATTTTATTAACCCATACTCCTACATTTCAGAAAATATTTCGAGCAAGTATTTACCTCCTCGTTGCGAAGTTGAATACAGCAGAATTTAATAACAAGTTCTGAATCTGTTGTTCATTTCTACCACATCATTCTCATGATAAGGAGAAGTGCTGTGTTCATAAAGGAATTTCCTCTTGAATTACCTGAAAACAAAATAATTGGTCTTATGATTAGCCACTAATTCAACTCGTAACAACTTTACTTGTTAATATGTAACTGGGAATGGGAATTTTGTGACGAATAAATGGTTTCGTTTAACTAAAAGCAGCAGAAATCGTGGAACGAAAATTATTGTCATTGTTCTGAAATTAAATACTAAATACTGACCTAACCTAACCAAGCTCAGAAGTAGACGTATTTTTACGTACCTTTAAAAGTCTTTTGCGGAAATCTTCATCACTAGTCGGATAAGGTCGACCAGGATGCTTTTTGTGAGCCCTTCTGATAATCACTTCCAAATCATCACTGCTCAAAATAGAGATGGGATCGAGATGATTTTGCCAAATCAACAAACCCAAGTACTCGACATAATGACCCCTGTACAACAAATTAAATCTTTACTTTTGTTGATCATATAGCGAATATAAGCTGCGTAGTCATTGTTTAGAATAAATAATCAAAAATTTATGTGAATAGAAGTCGTTTTCAGCTAAATCAGATTTTCATTGTCTTCCAGACTTAACAATATTATTGTAGTTGTTTGCAATAAAATAATACTATCAATAGTTTTACCAGCGATTAGAAAACCAAATCTTACTGGCAAACTGTGGCATATCCAGCAGGAGCTTCTTTTCCACAAACATCGTCTTTTAATCCTTCGGATGTTTCCTTTTGGATTGGAACCTGACATGCCCTTAATTTTCCTGAAGTTTCATTTCCCGAAGTATTTCCTGCCAACGCTCCAGAATCTTCCTTTAGGTAAGGAATTGCGCTTTCCTGCAAATACGACAAAACAAAAATAAAACGCGCAATAGAAGAACTAGGACAAGCAAACAATCACGATGGAGTAGAATGAATTCCATTTCACCACAAACATCAATTCATTGTTGACAATTAAGAATAATAAGCCGAAGATAGATAGTTCAATATGCTTCAGATCTTGCATAAGGCGTCAACTTTCAAGGTAATTGCACAATTTTGTCTCAGCGAAGCTTGTGTGAGTGAAGACGGCAAAATTATGTCCCCCAGCAGATTCTATCCAAGTTCATTTATAACAATATAAACATCCTTACAAAACAATTTTATTACCCCTGGTAATATTCCTACAAATTATTGGCACGTGAAATAACAATGTACGCTGTTTTGGCACAATTTTTACACAGCATAAACACCAGTTTTCGCATTTATTGATTGTATTCAACTCATGAATTAATGCTGATTTTTGTTGTATTTTTCATCCATATATTCATGAGATTCCATGATATCGAAAATAAACGCACATGCATAAAATACTGAACCCCTTACTTTAACTTACCTCTAAAAGTTTGCATAAGATTTCTGGTTCCTTGTCTCTCAGGTAAAAAAGACAATTTCGAGGGTGGTGGGCATGAAGGCCAAGTCTATCGCAAATTGGAAGTTTTGCTTCACATTTTTCACCCATCCTGAACGGAGCCGAGCATCCAGAGCAAAATTCATGCCTACATTGTGTGCATGTCAAATGCATGCAGCCTCCACGAGCTAACGAGAATCGGAAGTGACATCGAGGACATTCTACACAATTTTCATTTAGATAGTCTACGATTGATTTGGAAGCGGAATCACAGACTTTCACTTTACTATCCCGGTGATCATGATTGATCTTATCCCACTGAAATTTAAAGAAAATTGTCATGCATTCATAAAGTTTAAGTTATATAATAGAAAAGAAATACTCTTCACATATTCTGTGTAAATGAGTTTGGCTTTGAAAAGAAGAAACAAACTTTTGATTTCTGTGTAACTAAAATTTTGGTAGTGAACTATAAATCATTTCAATTTAACTCTTTGAAGCTGATTTCTGTTACAAGTTTGGACTTGACATTTATGAGATGAAAGTTTCTCAAGTTCACAAACTAATTACTAAAGTTCTCATGCATTACTTTCTCGAATCACTTCATTACGTTTTAACTTTATAGTTTCTCCTCGTTTGAAATGACAAAGATTTCAATACCTGCTCTAGGCATATTGCACACGTTACGGCATTGCAATCCGGGCAGATAAGACGAGTTTGCAGTGGTTCGGTAATGAAGCCGGAAGAGCACTACATACAATGTAAATTAATTAGACCAACAGTTCATGATGTAAATACAAGGAAAAGATTGAAATTGATTACCTTGGAGCACCACTTAAAATTTGGTGTTTGAGCAAGAGCCCAATCCCTAAGCTTTCTTTGAAACATTTCATGGTAACGAGTCTCTACAAGAGATTTCAAGAGGATGTCGAGATGATTAAAATACTCAGTTGCTGTCTCAGCATCTTCTGTCAAATTAGTAGGTTCACTACAAAAAGGGCAAGTGGCATCCACAATGGTCTTGTCCCTAATTTGCACAGTGAAATACTCCTTGGCACAATTTTGGCAACATACGTGAGTACATTTAAGCATGGAAACCATCTAAAAGTAGTAAATCACAAGTGAACATTTACCATTAGCACAAGTCAACATAGGGATTATGAATATATGCAAGATAATATATGACAATTTAATTGCATATAATCTAAATATCATAACACCTTCACCTACCTGACGGGCACTAAATTTTCCAGCACACAGATCACATTCTTGTTGCAAATAGCTTAAAGCTGAGTAAAGTGAAGAGCATTCATTTGCAGCATAAATTGCATCTTCTTCACCAAAGTTCATGTCTATAAGTTGCATGGCCAATTCTGCTTTCTCGGCTGTCTCACTTTTCCCCTCTTTTATCAATCTTGCTACTTTAATCTACGCAGCCAAATGGAAAGTAAGAGAAAAGCTTTTATTTCATGCCTCAGTATATGGTATAACAAAAAAAAATACTTTTCTGAAAAACAAAGTTTCTGAAACTTTAGTCGTATTTTAAAAGAATTTTACAATTCTTCTTTCATAGAAACTGCCAGTTTATTTTTTACCTCAAGTTCGGTTTTGGGGCCAAACGATTCTTGTGCTTCTTCATGCAGTTGGGATTGAGGAGAAGTCTCAATTGCAGTTAAAATTTTCTACGAATTAGATCAATAAATTTAATTACGTAAACACAAAGCAATATTTGATTTTCACAACGAAGTAGACAATGTTAGAAGAGAATATTTCACATTATATTATTAGTACTTTCTACTTCAGTATTTATGTGGTAATAAATAGAAAAGGAAATCGGAGTATTTTATTACCCCAATTTTAGATCTAAAAAGGGTTGCACAGTTTTGATTGAGTTATTGGTTTATCTGGATTATAAGTCAGTATCAAATTCACACCACACACAAGCATTATTATAGCAAGGGTTGTCCGTTTGTTTGCAAATTTAATTTTAGAGAGCATTTATTTGAAAATTCCTTGTATCTACAGAGAGCAGTTAACTCTTAACTAAAATCAAACATACATAAACCAAAAATAGCAAACTACTCCCTACAAAAAGCAAAAATAATGATATCTTACTTCATCCAAAGCTATATTTGCTATTGGTGTGGCAAAAGTAAATTTTTCAGCAGAATTATTAGTTAGGACTTTATCAGTGTCTTTGTTACTGTAAAGGTCAAATTCAGATGAATGACTAATTTCAACCTCTTCATAATCGTCGTTTTCAAATACTTGTTGAACTTCTTGATCACTTGAGACAAGTTCACTTTCTTCTAATTCCTCTTCTTCACTTTCCAACACTTCTTCTTCTTCCTCTTCATCCAATTCTTCTTCTTCCTCAACCTCTTCAGATAATTCGTCAGAATCAGACCCAGAAATATATTCACCCTCATCTCTAACCATATTGACTTCCTCGTAATCAGGATATTCTTCCCCCAGCTCTTCGTTTTCAACCTCTGAATTTTCTATTATTTTGATTTCAGCATCCGTATAAGTACTAGACTTTGGTTCGGACGGTCCTTTTACAACTGATTCGGTATCTTCAATTGATTTTCGCATATGGGAAACATCAGCAGTTGAAGACGCTGGAGATGGGGAAGCTGATGGTTCTTTGTAAGAAGCTCGATTCTCGGGGGATTTATGTCTATTACTTTTCTGTTGTTTTTTGGCTGCTAATCTCTTGTATTTGGCAATCTTCTTGTTCACGTTTTCAGTAATTGATTCCGGTAACGTAATCGGTTCATACAATGGCTCATTTGTTTCTACAGTTAGCATGTATCAAATAGGTAAATAATTTTATATGAAAGAATGTATATAGACAATATAAAAAATATGCAAATGCTTAAAGTTTATGCATTTAAACTACGCCAAACGTTAAAAGAGCCACAAAATTACCTTCATTGTTTGTAGAAATTGTTGCAGTTGGAATGCCATTATTTTCCGCATTTACAGCAACTAAATTAACTGCTGCGGCCAACTGATGCTGAATCTCAGTAGCAATTTTCTCTTTAATTTCATTGGCAAACTGGCCCATTTCTGTAAATGTTGTTGTTAATGTACTCAAAAGTTGCTCGATTTCTGTGGAACTTAGGCGATTAATGTCTTTCGTATCAATAATAGAATTTCCACCTACATTTAATGGAATCTTTCCATCACTGATTTGACTTTGATCTTGCATTAAGAGACTACTCTCTGTGGGAACTGACCCACTAGAGTTTTGGTTATCAGTGTCATGAACTTGGGTTTTATCTAATAGAGCTTCACTGGTATTTGTAGTTTCGATTGAATTCTTTGATGTTGAGTCCTGTAATTCAGATGTGGATGTAACTACTGGAGGTTGTTTGGCAGGTAGAATTTCGTAGTTCTGGATAAATTCACTAATATTGGCTTCAGAATCGTCAATTTCGATTTCTAAGACGTCTTCATCATATTCATCTACTTCATCTTCTTCTGTCTCTATCTGGCTTTCCTTCTCGTCGTATTTGGGTGAAGCTGGGTTGACGTCAGAATCTGAGACAGCATCCGCAAAGCTTTCATCTAATAAGTTGAGAAGAAATGAACAAGATATACACTTGAGTTCAATATCATTTTGAGATTTGTTCAATCTCAAACAATATTTATTTAATTTCCAGCTCAGCTGGTTTACAGAAATCTTTCATTTACATAAAATTTTATGAAAGTTTCCAAATATTTTAGTTTAGCTTAATTAAGTTTTCTTCCATCTTCAACTCTGTTTTTCTTTAGCAAGTAAATAAAAGAAAAATTCTCCATTCTTAGAAATTGCTAATTTAACTGGAAATTTTGAAAGGAATAAGATAAAAGAAAACTCTTGTAAATTCGAGGTCAAGCAATTAAGAATTAGAAACTCCTTGAAGCGGAAATTAGCCTTGGGAAAAGGATTGAACTGACAAAACTACTTTCTCTTTCTTGGGAAAAGTGAGACGCTTTTACCTTCTCCTTCATCACTCCGTACATTAAGAGTCGCTCCGATAGATTCTGATTCTGACTCCGATTTTGGACCTGGAGATTTATTTTTAATTTCATTTGGATTACTTTTGCTTATCTTTAATTCCTGTATAGCTTTTTCGATTTCTTGTGTGACTTTTGCAGCGCTGGAGACAAGTAACTCCAACCGTGGTTCTGGTTCTAGTTGTTCTACTTTTTCAGTAAGGATTGAAATGTCCGACGATTCTTTAACGGTTTCTTCTTTCTTTTCTTCACTTTTCTGAACTTGGGACTCAGCTGTTACTGTAACTGTTTCAGTTTCCTGTGCAGGTATTATTACCATTGCATTCTCTTTTCCTTCTAAAGGTTGTATGAGAAGTTTTTCGACAATGGGTTTTGGTATATCTTTGGGTTCATTTATTTCACTATAGTCCTTAACTGACGGTGCTTGATTTACGATATCAGAGCTTTTTGTGGTAGGAGAGGGAGGTACTGCATCGTTGTCCAAACCAGATGGTGGTCCCCATATTCTCATCAAAAATGGCTTTAATTGAGCTTTAGACAGTTCAACATATGCTGCGTCCAAGTTACCATGATTGGCAGTTAAAGCTGTTAAAATGTCTTCACGCAAAAATGTACCTCTTTTCTGAAGTTCTAAAAACTAACAGAAATATGAGATTCTTAGTTGTTTTAAAAGGAATCTTGTCTTTCCCCGGTATCTGTGTATACGAAATTTAGTAATGTCTTTGTAAACCTTTTTTCGCCGTTGCTCAACGCATTCGGTAACAGCAGCCCACACGTTACCTTTGTGGGACCTCAGGGAATCTTTAGCTTCAGCTGAAGACACTGTTCCGATTTGGTTATTTTCTTTTCCCTTTTCTCTACCATACTTTGTAGCTAACGTCTGAACCGTTTCTATCATGCTTGACCAATTTTCCTGAAATTAATTTAGCAGATTAGGATTGAAATATTGGATTTTCCTATATGCAAAACACAATTATGATTATACCTGCAGCCATTTGACTGGATTTTTCTCCCCACACATTCTTAGAGCAACTTGAATATCCTCTGGACTGTAATTAAACTCCTCGGCATCCTGAAAATTGTGAATTTTAATATATCTATTTCCATCCCTCTTTATCAAAGCTACAGTATTCAATATTAATTTTTATATTCAAAAGAATGCAAGATAATGTCTATACTTTTAACAAACGAGTCAATTCAAATTCCTGAGAGCGAACAGAATCTCGTCGTCGTCTAGAAACTAGATCTTCCAAAGAAGCAAAATAATCTTCTGGAGTTGGAAAACTATCCCATGATGGTGGGGGAAAGCGTCTAAAATCTTCATAAAACCGACCACCACGTGGAGGACTTGTATCTCTCGATGGAGGTCCTGATAAAGGTAGGCTCTAAGCGCAAAATAAATAAAAATATCAAGGGAAAAAATTCAGAAACAAGCTTTTAAGCTACCGCATGAGCAAAACATGAAAAACCACACTTAAATAAAATATTACCCTTGTATCGCTAAGGAGAGAATGACGACTTGAAGACCGGTACAAGTGACGACCATCAACATTGTCAACCCAAGGCTCTGATGCAGAAGTCAAATGAGTGGACATGCTTCGTTTCAGCTTTGCTTGATGATTATGCTGCGCTTTTCTTGCATATCTCAGAGCTTTTTCAGACATTTCAATCGGCTTTGGCGGAGCGTAGTCATCAGATTGCAATGATTGCATTGATGTCATAGATGTCTTTGACATTGAATGTTTACGTAATGAATTAACTGGAAGCTCTTCATAAGTCTAATGGAACATAAATATATTATTAGTTAGGGACAGTTGTTTACAATTTCAAAATCTGTCTATAACTGTTTAGTAAACAATTGAAATGCTTTTACTGTGGACAGCTTATTGCTTATGCTACAGATTTAAATAACTAGTATTTTATGAATCATAATTGCTCTAATTAGATTGTGGCTCCACTTACTTGAGTAGATATACTTTGAGGTGGTGGAGATGTGCCTTTAGAAGTTTTCTTTTCGTACTTGGAATCTTGAGATCGCTGCCCTCCGCTACTAACGGACGAAGGCAAATCGCTATTTCTGCTATCACTGCCCGTGCTACTAGTTCCACTCCGATTACTTTCATTACCACTTTCTCCATTATCTGCCTGCACACCTGTTGAAACTGACAAAACTTGTTTCGACGCTGAAGGTACTATTATTTTTGAAGCGGTTGGGCTGCTTTTTTCATTTTTGTTCGAATTAGAGCTTGCACCGCTGCTACGACGGTTGTTATCTTTTTTTGATTCCACGTTGTCATTTGAATCTGATGATCTCGATTTGGAGGAACTAGCCGGAGAAGACTTTCCCTTACTTTCTTTCACCAACTTAGCAGATTTTCCAGAGAGATTTGACTTCAAAGATGAGGATTTTGGTGGAGAAGTTCCAACAGCTGAATCTTCAACCATTACCTTAGGTGGTGAAGACCCAACACCAGTTGTGGATGTTTTAGGAGGTCTTCGTATTTCTACGGATCAAAAACAAAATCAATCAAGACTTTCCAGACAAATTGCAAACAATCGTCTAGCCTTAAGCTAATGCTTAGAAACTAGAAAATTGAATAAGACATTTTAATCCTTCGGTAATAGCATATTTCATTTATTGTAAAAGACCAAAATGGTTGCTGGTTTTGGTGACCTATTTTTCTCAACTTAGTACGCTTCAAAAGCAGCAAAAGCCTAAAAAACATCCCTACGTAACGCAAAGCCCCTTTTTAAAGCCTACTTTTTCAACCATGATCACGAAAACAAACAGAAAGATGTCTACTTGAATCATTAAGTAAGATTTAGTTATTAAAATTTTCTTCCTACATCTAAGTGTGGAATTGCGAATCCATTTCTAGGCTTCAGTCCCTTTTAGATTTTATTCGAGTGTGACCTGGTAATAATATTCTATGTTTAGATTAAACTGCTTGAAGTTACTCTTGCCCGCACGCCTAAAATCTCAAAGCAATAAGTAAATGATTATTATGAGAATCATATTGCATTTGTTTGTTGAAGTTTAGTCAATTATGCTCCCACACGCCAAAGCAATAACGGATCTCATATGAATTTTTTAAGATTACTGACGATTACTGATAATAATGTAAAATTAATTGAAAATCAACTTCCGCCTTTTTATTTGCGCCTACAAAAATGAACGCAATATTCTGTCAATAATTGCATAGTTGAAGTGTAGTGTAATTAATAATGCTTATCTTCACCTTAAAATTATGTAGAGTAGCCAAATACAAATATTGCATCGCAAAAATGGACGAAGACAAGAGAAGCATCTTTCTAGCAAAAGAATTTATTGACTGCATGTTTTCCTTTACAAAGTTCAATGCTTCAATGGTATAAATGTAAAAGAGCATATTTTGGACATGTTTTCAAAAACCTTGAAAAAGAAAACATGCACTACGCTCTATAAAGACATGAATGAGATTTTTAAGTAAGATTAAAAAGATTGAAAATTTAAAAAGCCACATGCCCCATTGATTTCAGAAAATGCTTTGGCAAAATTCGTAAATAAAAATATCAGTACCCAGTTATATACCTATTTTTGGACTGATTGTAAGAGCCTGAATAGGGACACTGCCATATACATCCTCATTGCTGTTGGTTATTTGAGATGAAGCTGTAGAAACTTTTGGCTTATTCGTATTTATTCTAAACTGATGATGCTGAGCTTGACTTAATTCTTCATCGTCGAAATCTTCTTCGTTATCTTCATCGTCAATATCATCTTCAACTTGCTTTGAGTCAACTGCTTTCCCTTTAATTGCTTGGGTTGAGCGTTGTTCCGTGGGTGTTTTTACACGCTCCACACGTTCAACTAGATTAATTGTAGCTTGTTGTTTTTCCCCTCTGGATATACTAAGTTTTGATTTGACAACTGGAATCTCATCATTTATAGAACCGGACGATTCTTTCCTTCGAATATTAGGTTTTGCAGCCTGCCCTAGACATCTGTACCCATCGGAAGGAGTTTTGCAGCAAATAGTACAAACTTTTATACTCTTGGGGTTAATAAATGTACAGTGTTCGCAAGTCCACGGACCCTCCGGATCTTCTAACAATTCTGTTGCTGAATACTCCGCTTCATTCAATGACTTCTGACCTTGCATTTTATCTGACTCAATTTCACGTGATTGAGCCATAGGTTTGACTCTAGCAAAGCTACTTGGTGTTGTTGGACGTGGTTTAATTTGTGGACTCTGTACAAATCGCTCGGTGATTCTGGCTTCGGCTTCAGCATGTCTATCTTGCATCATTGAGGGTCTAGTTTTCTTTCGAAAGCTGCCCTGAGGAGTCACTGGTTGAGAATGTGAGACAGAGCGAGGTCGCAAACCCGGAGGTTCTGAACCCTGCCTAGCTGCAAGAATTTCCATTTCCATTTCTTGCTGCGACATAGGAGGTCCAAAACCCATCGGACCCCATCCAAAGAATGCCTGAGGGTGGCCACCTCCCATGCTTGAATTTGAAGGAGTTCGTCTCATTGTTCCAGGATAACCCATCATAAGAGCTTGCTGTTGTTGGAAATCAATTGGATAACCTTGAGCTGGATAATTCCAAGGCATTTGAAATTGTGGATGCATTCCCATATGATTTAGGTTAAATACAGATTGACTAGATTGGAAACCCAGTTGGGATTGCGAGGAAAAGTTTCGAGGAGGGACTGGGGGTGGTGGTCGCTCAGGAGGTTTGGAACCACGCTTATTCGGTCGTTGTAGAGTTGCAAAGTGAGATGCATCCTGTGACGACGAAGGGTATCTGGATCCATGAGGAGTTGAAATGCTATGAGCTCTTTGCCTTGCAAAGAAATCATCATCGTCTTCCCAGTCTTGATACCCGTTCACTCCGTTATCACGACTAAATGCCTGGTGAAAGCATTTATGTATGAGAGAAAGTTTAAGCAAATAAACTATTGAAACGTTTTGCTTGAAAAAATTTCAATAAAACTTACATTATGATGGTCGTTGAGATTGGCTACACTAATGCTTTGATGTCTGGGATTCTGTGTTTGCATTTCATTAACTGTGAAGGGCATATTTCTCGATCGTTGGTCTGAAGGATACATCCCGGTTGCATGGGGAGCTGGAGAACTGTGTCTTCTGTCGATGCCAGTCATGCTTGCATGTCCTCGCTGGAGTGGAGTCATTGGTCTTCCCATTTCTTTTTAATTTAAAAATTATTGTTATTTGTCAATAGTAAAAAATATTTGTGTTTCCTCATAATCGTCATACGACGGAATAGAATTAAAAAGTCATAATATAAAATTGAAAATTCACCAGGGTTTTTTGGGGGTAGTGGAGGTGCTGGTTTTGGTGGTGGTGGTAAAGGCCGCTGTCCCATTCCACCCATAAATCGCTTTAAAGTACCCATCGGATCGAAATTAGCTTTTCTGACTGTAGTTGGAGAACTTGTTGCAGACCTCATACCAAATCTTTTGTTCTTTCTAGGTGGTGGAACTGGAGGCAACGAAGCTGTGATTTTTATCGTCTGAACTTCATCAGGTAGTTCAGGTGGAGTAGAGGCAAGGAACGTTTTAGGTGGCAGTGGGGGTTTGTTGTCTAAGGATTCCAATATCTGTTGCAAATATGATCTCACTTTATATGCTATTCTCATAAAAAGTAATTTGCAAGTTATTTTAATTTCATTCACGCATATACATTTTGTTGTTTAAAGTAATTGATCGCATTAAAAAAGAGGTTTCGTAAAATAATTATGGATTACCCATGCCTTACTTTTCTAGCATGATGAAGGCGCTTCGGATGCCGATGATACATATCATTACAAGACCCACAGAAAATCTGGTTGTCACACATTTCGCAACTGACAACTGGATTCGTGTTTCCGCATAAATTGCACACTCTCCTTCGTCCTGAAAATGCGGAAGATTCCAAGAAGTAAATATTGTTGTTCGATGTTTTAATCAAAAATTTATGATTTATTACTACCCCAAAATCCCCTAACTGTATGTTCTTACAAAGCATTCGAATGATCTGTATCGGGGAAAAAAGAAAAGAAATGAAAACAATAATTTTTGCAACGAAATTGCTCCCGTTAAATTCCCACATGTTGAACTTTTACTCAATTTATGTCGTTGGCCATGAAGTAAAAGCTCTTATTGAATAGAACTTTGTTTATTCTAATAAAAATACAATTACAGCTAATAAAGTGTATTATTCGGATTGTGAGAAAGGGGTACTTTTTATCATGACAAAATATCGTCGTTTTGTAACTATTATTAGATGATAAATTGAGATACCTAATTAACTAGTTTAAATCAAAGACGTTAGAATAATTATAATATACTATTCTTACGTCTATCATTTATGGTTTGAATGCATTAATGTAATCAATGTTATCCGTAAAAGCCGACGCAGCAATATAGTTTCCTATGAATTTTTAAAATATCTACCTGAAGACTTCTTTGTCCCATTGTGTTTAGGAAGATGATCGATTTCCTCATATTCCGATTCATCAGCCGATGGAGGGGGCTCAGCCGGAAGTGGTGGTGGAGTAGACATAGTTGCCCTACTCTGATTTACCTTAATAAAGCATTTATTGGTTAAAAACGGCTAAGCTAATTTTTATTTTAAGTATACAAATTATTTCCCTTACTAATGAAGCTGAGAACCAGGAAGGCATTGGGCGTCCGCCCACCTGAACTCTAGACGAGAGCATCGGATTTTGTCTCATCCTGACCTTATCGTACTCCTAGAAAGTAAAGTTATTGACTTATTATTCTTCCTCTGTCATTTCAATGACTACCATTTTATTAAATGTCAGTACTTGAAATATTGTAAAACTAGTCTACGAAATTTCTACTAAATGTTTCTAACCACTATTAAAGCAGCTACGAGGTAAATATTTTATATTTTAGAACCCAGAGACTTTTACGTTTGGCATCATATTTTAGTTGTATTGTAACTGACAGCTAGTTCACAATTATACTATTTCCACTGAAACTTGTCACTAATCTCATTTAAATATAGCTGAACTTTCAAGCGTTAAATAGAATTGATTAGATAATTAAAATTATTGTAATATTCACTATAAACTATTGTATACACAGAAGATTAAAGATGCCAAGTAAAAATGCTATAAAAATTGCCTTCAAATTTAGTTATTCGATTCCAATAATTGAAAATAAAAACAGGTAAAAAGCTACTCTAGGGATGGGAATTGGGGTCGTGTCTAAGGCGGAATCACTAAAACGTAAGACTGAGGATGTTTTCAAAAACCGTTCGTTGCACTTATTTTACAGATTCGAGTTGAAAAAATTAAGCCTATAGACCATGCCAGAAAATAGAAAGTTGATTAGACGGATTCAAATATATTCTATTTACTATTGTCTAGTTCGAGTTAAAAGAAGTTTGCATTTAGTTACCACAATTAACTACGATACAGTTAGATATCCGATTTTTTCAAGAGGGGAAGAGGCAATAGCCTCGCAACCCAGCGGTGTTTCTACAACCGAAGCCAAGTGCTGATGGGATGTCTCCTTCGCCAAAATAATTCTCAAACCAGACTGAAAAAAGTGAAAAGCGAAATTTCGGAATGAAGTAGATATATCAGATTGCATAGCAAATCGCTGTCATACTGGCAACGGTAACCCAAGTGGCGTACTTATTTTTTGTTCTGATTTAGAATGACTGACTGATTTCTAAGTCATTTCCAAATCACTAAATGCTTCTTTAGAGGATCATCCACATTAATCTGACTGGAAACTTTAACATCTGGAACGTAAGCAAAATGCTTGCAATACATCGAAGATAAAGTCAAGGACCACAAATTTAGTTCCGGTTTATTTATTTCTATCCAAAAGCTATATCTATCGCCTATGTTTAGTACCCAATATTGTTATCATTATTTCAGTCGTTGTCCTACCTTATCATGATATGAATGTTAGAATTTGAAGTCAACAGCACTCCGTTAATAGTACGATGTTTCAGTATTCTTCAGGGCAAAGGTTTTTGGCTTAGTATATGGCTGCATGCTCTCATGTTTAAAAATACACGGAGCAGATTTGTGCCAAATCTTAGTTATTTTTGCATGAAGCCTGAAATCTCTGATATATAAGCCGGCTATTCGAAGACACCTAGTAGTGAGTAGTGAGTAGAGATTTTCAACAAGTATTTAGTATTTCCGTATCAGGCTATAGGAAGACATTTTATAACGAATACATGAATTAGTGCTGTAGTTCTGAAATGTAAAGACATCAAAACAGAAGAGACATTTGTAAAAGGGTAAAAATAAATATGTAGGAATATTAGTACTACTAAACACTTTTTGCTGCTAAGCATGAGACTTATGTCATTAGCTTTAATATGTTCTGAGATAACCGTATTTGTTTATAGTTTCAACATTCAACATTGTTTTGAGTCGCGTTTAGGTAATGAGGATTCCAAGGTAATTTGAACGCATAGATACGACTCGTATCACACAAATATCGATCGAAAAATATTTTAAAGATAGGTTTAAACCACATTCCACTAAATCAACAGGATTAAGCTGTCCTTCAATGCTCTCTAACTTCATAATGTTTGGCAGATGTTTGTGACATAACAATATGTATAGGAAGGAAGGCTGCTTACAACTAAAATATCCAATGACGCTTTATATAGAACCAGAGCATTTGTTATTCCACTTTTACTCTTTCAGTATATTGCAGAAAAGAAACGTTCAAGGAACAACTTTTGAAAACTCTATCGCTTAATGTAGCCACAAAAGTGTTACCAGTCTTGAAAGATGGCATGCACTAAGCTAAAAATTAAAAAAGTTGGTACTGTACAGCTTCTTTATAGTTTTCCTTATCGTCAGAAGAATTACGAAAAGTATGCAAAATGAAAAATCAAAATAATAAATGTAATTTTTAGCTTCCTTTGAGTTTCTTCAACTTCGAATTCCAATATTTTCTGCTTCAGATTATCATTTAGAGTAAAAGTTGCCTAAAATGTAAAAATGTCAAATTTTGTTAGTTAATTTCTGCATGGTCGATGACGTAAAAGGCATTAGGCTAAAAAGTTTTGAAATGCTGCAAAATACCGTTTGTGCTATCGTTTTGCATTGCTATTTTTAAAAAGTTTTTATCAGTAGAAATGTACGAGTATACCAACTTTAAAATTGTTTTATAATTAATTCATCCTATAGTTTTAATTATTTTCTAATTTTTAAACAAAAACCGTTTACAACCTTTACATCTATTCATTTAATTAAATCAAACTTCTGTATTTAACAAAGGCAAATTATGTTAGTCGTTTCAATTTTTTGTCAAAATACACAGACTTACACATAGAATTTAGTCGAATTTTTCAGGCATCCTGCAGATCTAGACAGTATAGACGGTTTGTAAAATAATAATTATGTAAACATTACATTTGTTGATGTTTCAGTTGTCAAAATACCGTCTTGTGGAATAACACTAATGATCGCACATCAATTTAACGCTACTTTGTAATTCAATGTCTCATTAAAACACATTGTACAAGTGTAGTAGCAAGTTAGCAAGTCGTTAAGCGATTCTATCGGATGAGCGTAAATAATGAAGGTAATGCAAACAACAAAATGATACCATTCATTGTGTTTTGACACGCAAATACAAAGCTACCTTCAAAGTTTATTAGTTATTAGTTAAACGCTACTTTCATCATTTGGGGTCTATTAGTAAAATCACTATTGATGGGTTTAGTTCAAGGCCTATTATTATTTTGCAAATAATTAGATTTCGATACTATGTTGGTCGTGTTAGCATTTCAAGAGAATTAAAGACTCTCAGGCGAAGTATCAACTATTTTGAATAGTCGATACTTGGAACATGATAAT
>JAQFZZ010000466.1:0-18077 GCA_034696405.1 Isotoma caerulea
GATTTTTAAGTTTCGATAAACAAAATATGATATTATTCAATACAATAAAGTTACTATATTATTAGGTAATTCTTTCGTTAACTACATCAACATCATAATACACACTTTTGTAGTTGATGTTTAAAAATTTGGATGGATTTTTTACAATTTTTATACATATTCTGCTTCTTTAAGTCGTTGAAACTCATTTTCGATCATTTGGATAAATTCTTTGGTCATTTCTTGAGTTGGCAAAATTGCAGAATCAATTCCAGTTACGATTCGAATTGCACCGTCGTAGCTTAAAACGGTAATAGATATTCCTGTAAATATAATTAACAAGAGTAATGACAATGACAGCTGCATATGCATTCCGTCGGAATTTCAGAGTCTCCTGAGAGAATTAGGAGTATAGAATTCAAATAAAATTGTTGGAAATATTTACCTATGTTACCGCGAAGGGGCCCCCCTGTAAACATACTATCCACCAAAGGAAAACCTCCAATTCCTTGGCTGTTTGCTGGAGGTCCAGGAAAGTTGGATAAAATTACGGTTGGAATGTAATTTGTCACCATTGTACGCTTAATAATCCAAGTTGGAAGGAGATTTGCAAATTTCAGAATGGCAAAATTTACTGCAGGAACCGGTGACTTTTTCATGTTCTCAATGTAACTGTGCAATTTTGACAATCGCTTTTTCAGATCAGAATTCATATTCATTTCTAAAAACCCGTAACTCCTTCAGTTTTAGAAACAAACAACAAAATCCTTAAGATTGCTATTTTGTATAAAAGTTTCAAAATTTAATTTACACTTATAAGCAGGTATATAATGAACATAAATTACCAATGATTGCCGAGACCAGGCGGATGACCCGGCCAAGGAAGAGGAAGAATCGCATGAATTTTTGCAGGAACTGTAACGTTTCGTTTGATCATCATATTTCTAATTGCACCCGTTATCGCACAAACTAAGACAGATGTAAAACCAACTTTATATTGCCCTTTTATCTCTTTAATTAAACTTATAGGAATTCGGCTACTCCAAGCTTTATGGATTTTTCTAGTTAATTGATGTTCAGGCATGTGCCAATCGTTAACATCCATAGCGGTGATCCCTTGCTTGAAGAACTGGTAAGGGAGTTGAAGGGCTGCTGCTAACTGGTACATACGTTCCTGAAATGCAGTTCTTTCAACAAACGCAGGTTTTGCTACCTTGTCGAAGGAATCCGTAAAAACGCATCTCATAAAAAGCTGCATCATAGCGATTCCATCCGCGAAGCCATGATGAAACTATATCATTTCCATAAATTAGTGCGAGTCTATGTTAAACCACAATAAGGTTATCGAAAATAGAGTTTAATGGACAAACCCTAAACATAACGATGGTCTTTGGACGGTCAGCATTTTGAACTCCTTTAAGCATCGTATTCCCGATTAAAATTACTTCCCATGGACTTTTGTGTTTCGGAAAAGGAGCTGCCTCTAAAATGCCTACTATTGCTATCAACTCATCTTCAGAGATGATTTTGGTTTTACTTTCCTCCCAGATAGAAATATGATCCGCGATGTTAAACGGCTTCTCCCATTTCCACCACATGTAGCCCATCCATTCTTCGTAATACTGTTGAGATTCTGGATGAATCAGCTTGTTCGTTTTTGAATCAGTTGCATATACAGAACTTTTCGCAAATTCTTTACAACTTTCTACGTCTGCTGTATCAAACGCACCCATACCTACGATGGTACATAATGGCCTGCGATGAATATCGTCTATGGCTAATATGGGGTTTTTCCCACCCATGATTTTCACAAAGTCTTTCCGAAGCACTTTTACATATCCGACTAAAATTAATCTCCATAAATAAACTGGTACAAAAATTAAAATCAAACCAGGTAACAGCACTGATAAGAAAAAAACCATGCTTACTATAGATAAAAGCAGCTCAATCACAGCTCCGAATGCTTTCTTAATTTTAGAACCCATTTTTTTAATGTGATTTCGATTTAAAAAATATTAGATATAGTGATTCAAAACTGGATCACTTTAAAACTGAAGTTTCCAATATTCCAGATACATAGCTGAAGAAAAATATTATAACTTTTAAGATTCGTTAAGTTTAACCTATAGATGATTCGCAAATCGCAAAGAACTGCTTAGAAAAGGGATGCAAAATGCTACCTAAACAAAGATTACAGGCGTGCGGTGTGACCATAGGCATAAATGTGACCCATCAGGGATAAAAACGTGATTGCAAAATTGCAACATCCATTGAGAGTATAAAGAGCAAAAAGTAACCTTTTGCTGTGATTGTGACTACTAAACACATGCAAAGTTACATAGAAAGTTGGTTACTGTCGATATATTGTGCAGTAACAAAAGTTGTATTCTTCCCAAAATATATGCTTTGTTTAGCAACAAACGAGTTTTTTGGCTTGCATCATTCAGATAACATTAAAAATTAGAATTTCTTACATATAGTTCAAGGTGAAGGTATCGCACAGTAGGTAACAATAATTTAGTTTTGAATGTAGACCTACTTACATTATTCTACAATAGCTTCAACATAACAGTTACTAGAAAATATAAGTACAGTGAAGATAGCTATGATTATACAATCAAATTCATGTTGTCTAAAAGTAATTGAAAAGACACCTGCCTTTTGAGACACAAGACTTATAGATACTCCTTGCTTTTTAGAACTAAATTGATCGGTTACCGTTTTATTTTTAGAATTTAGTAATTTCATAAAATAATTTCGGCAGAAAAAATACTTTTCAGCAAATAATATCGGTTTAAAATTTTCTGTCGATGTTTTAGAAAATATTATTCATAATTAAGCACTACATTAAGGTCGAACAGTATTTATGGCACAGATATCCACTGGCATTTCCATTGCTATGAAATGTTTACCCCCTAGTAAAGTTAAAATTGACAAAAAATGTTTAAAAGTAGATTTTTTAAATGTTCAACGACGTGAATCAAAACTACCTTTTTAATTTCCATATACTTGGCTTTGTTAAAAATATGCAAAGTTTATACGCCTTTTAAGGCTTAAAAAGCACATAAACATAGAAATACTATTAATAAATAATAAACTTATAATTAGATTTTGGACTGCTTTTTAATTTTATACTAAATGAATGTATATTTTGAACAAAGGCAATGGACATTAAAATTTGTTTGATTAGTTTCGTTTCCATTAGATTAGTCTTGAACCTGTATCTATCTCCAGATTTGTAATATGGTTCGTTCAATCTATAAATACATTACAATTAAAATGTACTTTAGTTATGTGCAATGAGCATTAGCAACCGTCCTTGATTGAATAAAGATCTTTTTAATTCAGTAAATGATTGCGACAGCTTATATGAAAACATGTATGCTGCTTTTATTTCTCCGTTTTACTAAAATAGACGCAATCTATCATTCTGTGCTCACGATCTATTAAAAACACTTATCGATTTGAAATTTTTATTAAAAATCATTTTTTCATGCTTCGTGCTTAAAACTTTTAATGCGTAATACCACTCTTTCTACACTACATAGAGCGTTAACTAAAAAAAGAAACAATTTAAATACATGCCATATTAACGTTTTAAAATAAATACTTCCTCGCCAATACAAAGGTCTAAAAACAACCTTAGTCCTTAAAATTTAAAGTACACATTTACATACCTCATTTCCATAAAATTATAATAGATGTCTAGTTAATTACGCAAACAAACCGAACCTTCTCAAATTTCAAATTGTACTGTACAAATTAAAACTATAGAAGTATAATTTTACATTAAATACATACATTTTTACACAATTTCTGGAGTTGGATATAGTCTTAAATATACTTAAATTTCACGGCATATTCGTATATTGAAGTAATTTCAGTTTTTAAAGCTAAGAAACTCGCAAAAATTGACTCTCCTACCATAACATTACTCAATTCATTCAATATTTCAATTCAAAAGCATTTAATGTTAGCATAACATGACTGAAGATAAAATTTTTATTAAAACAAAAAACATAAGTAAAAAGATACCATTTAAATTATATATAGCTAATGTAAAAGTTTAACATGTCAAAAAATCTCACAAGGGCGTCATAAATCTATACAGAATAAGTTTTAACTTTTTAGTGAACTATAAAACTAATACAAGACATCTAAATCGCTAGATTTGAAGTTGTCGTAAAGCTTGGACATTATTTTTTAAAAAAGCTTTTGGTTTTAATACATTCTATGGGGAATTGGAAATTTCTCAATCTCGATACTAATTTTGAAACAATTTAGCACCATATTTGACACAAATTTCAATACAACAATATGCGTTTCTCTACTGGTTTTCTACAAATAGGACATTCAGCTATACGATCTCCACAGCTCTGGCATGTTCCATGTCCACATAAGAATATAAGATTTTTTAATCTATCCAAACACACGGGACACATTGTCTGAAAAATGTACAAACAGAAATTTTAGCTTTTCTTCACACAACATTTCTATTTAGTCATTAAGTATCGAACATTATACCTGTTCCTTAATATCCTGCAGTTGCTGTTGTAATTTTTGAACCGTGTAGTCCTTAGTTCCATTATTTAACAACTGTCCTTGTGCTAGTCCATATGCACCACTCAAGCCTGTATTATTCGCATGATTTATATTATCACCTGCTGGAGCACCCCCACTATTGCCTCCGTGAGAACTTAAGAGATTAGCTTCCATGCTGGGAGACAAATTTGAAGGAGCCACGCCCACGCCCGCGCCCGTTACATTACTATTATTAGAGCTAGTGGTGTTGTTGGAAATCACATTAGCTCCTGGTCCCAACAGAGACGAGGTTGCACCACCTGTACAAGCTGTTGCATTGTTGTTGTTGTTATTATTGTTGTTATTGTTGTTATTATTATGATTGTGATTATTGCTGTTATTTGCAGGTGGAGATGGCAAAGCCACTAGATTTGACGCTGGCTTCTTCATTTGGTTTTTGCCACAAGATACAAGAAGTGAGCTCATTCTGTCGATATGAGATCTGCATGTAACGCATTTTTTCATCAAAACCGCACAGTTTTCACACGCACAAATGTGACCACAAGGCTGGAATACAATAGAAGCCCTTCGATCCGAGCATACCAAGCATTCCTCAATCTAGAAAAAGAACCCATTCATCTATAAAGTATTCTTTTCATCATGAGTTGTCATGCTTTAGTTTTTTTCGTATATTGCTTTTACCTTAGCTCGACTTGATACTGGAGCTCTACAAAGAAGACATTTTTTCACCCTCGATCCACAGGGTTCACAACATATGGCATGACCACATGGATTAAATACAACTTCTCTTGGGCTGTCCGAACAAACTACACATTCGTCCGAAGATTCCGCAGGGTCCAAACTTGGGGTAGGACTTTGAGCTTTTGTAGCGCCTTCCAACTGGCTCCTGATTAAAATCATAAGAAAACATTAAGTACTCGTCACACTTAAGGCACTTACCTACATGTTTTGTAAGCAAAGTTTTATTCAAGCACTACTCTTAAAATACTTGTTTTCGAAACTATTGCTTTACTTTGTAAAGAAAGCGACAAGAAAATCTGAAACTTTGTGAAAAACTTCTAAAGGGAAATAAAACAATTCATCAACAAGATAGACAGTAGAAGACAAAGACTCTCATAAAAAGTAAAAAAAAGCTAGTTCGTTACTTTCGTCGCTTCGCTTCTTTGCAGCTCAACCGGCGGCTAAACTCACCCATGGGTGAGTATACGGTACGCTAAATGAAACGAAAGTTGTTTTTCTGTGATAACACTAGCATAAAGGCATTGCTAAGAGGGCCTTCATGAAAGTTTAATGGAGAAATAGTTGTACAAGAAAGACGAAAGAGTAGAGGAAAAGAGAAAACCCTCAAATCCAAGACCGAAGGGAGTGTGATAGGCTACATATCTCATTCAATAAACTTAAGTCAAGACTGAATCTAGAGAAAATGGTATCTTACGTGACATTTCGTTCACTGCGACACTGAGTTAGAGCTCTACACAAACTTGGATCAGGGCATAAATCCAAAGGCGTTTGAGTTTTCTTGTTCCGAATGGTCAAGTCAGCTCCATGAGCAGCCAGAAAACATGCAATCGATGCTGACGATTTTCTATCCGCACCCGATGGTCCAAGTCCCATGAGTAGCTAAAATTATTTCCCAGACAAAACAAAAAGAAAAATCCACATTATTTTTAACTATTATTCTCTCATGCAAAACTTGACTCATATTTTATGACAGCTATATCCTATCAAGTAACTAAAATAATAATCTTTACTATACAATTACGAATTTTCAACAGCATCTGAAAAAAGGTCCCAAGACTAGATTTTACTGGCATAAAATAATTTCTACTTTGGGTCACGCCCAAAAAGAGAATCGGATATTGTCTAAAGGTGATTTATCTTTCTTATACAAATCATAAATATCTTGAATGTATTTCGCTATTTATACGTACAAATTGTATAATAGTATACATCTTGCATGTAAAAACTTGACATATGCCTCTTTAATTAAATAAACTAATAAAGAGGTGATTTTATTTTACAAAAACATTTCTCTTTGCTTTCTCCACAAGATATACTCTTTTATCGTAAGGCTAAAACTAACTAGATCTAGCATTAGTAAAACTGGTAAAAATAGAGTACTGTATCAGTGTATCGTCATGTGATCTTTTGGAGAAAGTGTTAATGCAAAATCAGTAATTTATTATTTTAATTATGATACTTAGCAAAATATTTTGTCGATTGGATTTGTATGCTCAAAAATTAACTTAGCGAGAGGCGAGAACACAAACTTATATGCAATACCAAGTTTAGAAATAGCGAATTATGATAATACGTACAATCATATTAACTTAATTTGATAAGTTATTAATTTAAAGCATGATATTTCATTTTAAAATAACAGCATGAGGTTAGAAAACATCATTAAATGTAACAATTCTGGTCCTTGTCTCTGAAACTGAAATTAGAAAAGAAGAGAAGTATTTTTACCTTGCTGACATCTTGGACGTCTTGCAACTGCCTTAGCTGAGATAGAGTATGATGTCGAAGAGCTTCATGAAGAGGAGTGTCACCGTCTTTGTCTGCCAAATTGAGATTTGCACCCGCTCTGACTAGAAGCTGTCATAAAAAGTGATATCTAGTCAGCATTTGCTTTCTCTCTTTTTGTTCCACATCATCATAAAAGTACCATACTCCAAAATGCTCACTCTCATACACAATTCACATCGAGGAAAATTCCATCAAAATTCATAGAAAGAACACTGCCTGAGGTAGTTACTTACCCGAACGATCTGTGAATGCTGACGTTCAACAGCCAAATGTAATGCGGTCTGAAGATTAATGTTTTGTAGATCTAAATTTGCTCGTCCTTCTCGCACCAACAATTCAGCAACCTGGAATTATTAAACAGGAGAACAAGGATCAACTAAACTCGTGGCGAAAGGAGACCCAGTCATTTGTTACCCTGTTTATTCTCCTCGAACTATAACTAATCAGCGTACACTATTACGCAAGCCATCAAAACTATATAGAAGTACCTATTACAATATAGTACAACACTGTACATTCCCTTTCTTTCTAAATGAACTATGAACATAACCACATCGTGACAAATTTGACTACCAAGGATTATATGAACCACATTCCCGTTTTATAACAAAATAATACCAGTAAAGGGTTTCCTTGATTGGAACGAAAATACAGATTGTTAACTGAGCGACTAGACCAAAATTGGAAAGGATGTACTACAAAGTTTAAATCCTTAAAATGATTAAGTGCTTTCATCCACACAAACCAAGACTGATGAAGTGAAAAGAAAACAGGTCGGTCATTTAGATAGATGAAGTGTCAAGATGGATCATTAACCAGGATATTAATTGCCAACAATCCTTAATAGTTCATCAAATGTCAAAAATTTTCGTATGTTACAAAGTTACAACAAACTTTTCTGCTTCCGTGACTTCAATCAAAGCATGAATTCATTGAAGTTGTATTTTACATATTTTATAACATTTAAACGAACCCCTTCTAGGATAAATTAACCATCCTAAATCCTAATAAATCAATGATTATCCTTTCACTGCATAACTACTGATTAAAATGTTAAAATTTCAAAAGAAGCAATCAAAGTGTGCTAATTAAGAAGAGAATTAAAGTAGACAAAACAAAGGCATTGAAATCAACGTAGTTATTTTCTCAATCCTGTCCTTAAGAAAAGAAAATATTTTCTCAACACACTGTTGTTGTAAGCCCAGAAACTTTCACCAGCTTTCTCCTCCATCAAACACGGTGAAAACTCCGACTTTCTCCAACTTTTAAGCTCAAGACACGGATGATAGAGCTTAATCATCCCTTTCTTATTGGCTTGATTCTCAACTTCACCATATATCCATGTTTATCAACTTCAAGCCAACTTCGTGTTTGTGTTTCTTTATCTTGTTATTTCATAAGATCAACGAGTTTCTTATAAATGTACAAAACTCAAAAAAAGACGCATTGTCAGCTTGTTGACATGAGATAGAATGAGCTCTTTAAAAGCTTTCTGCTTTACATTAAACATTGTGGGTATTATCTTGGATCCGGATTGCAATTGCAACTTGTGATCTGAAAAGTTATTTTTCTCAGAACACAGAAGGTGACACAAAAATGAATGAAGTGCTCACACTCACTATTATTATTTAGAGAAACTAAAAAATATGCAGTTAATTTATACTATTTCTAGAATTCCAGTAGTATACCACTACTATTCCCTTAAACTTTTAACTCGAAAACAAAACCCTGAATCAAATCAATGTTGGCCAGTTGAAAGTCTTTGGCGAATTGAATTCCTAGTTCCTACAATTGCTTCCATTTAATATGAGAGTTTGAAACTAATGAAAAAATCTTTTATTAGTAAACATGGAGTAAAACATAATTAATAGCATTCCATAATTTCCTGCACATATATAATTATATAAAGTTTATAATATAAACCGGAATAAAAAGTATTTTACACGTACATAATTGAATATGCTTATGTCTAATCTTATCAGTCAGACAGTTCCAGTTTACATATACATTACTTACATTGTAAATTAGCAAATGAAAAAATAGCTTGGGTAAAGAGCCAAATAATGCCAATGAAGAGAACTGATTATGTAATAATGTTATCTTCCTCCACAGACTGAAGTTGAAACTCTTAAAATATCATTGACCAAAAGGCCAGTCAATTACTACTTTACTCACACATAGATTCAATCTGGCCCGTTAGCTCAGTTGGTTAGAGCGTCGTGCTAATAACGCGAAGGTCGCGGGTTCGATCCCCTCACGGGCCACTCTTTTGCTAAATTTTCGCAATTTTTAAAAACCCTAAACGCTGTTAAATTTCGCTTCTGTTTTTCTACTTAGTCAACGCAAACACAACGCATTCCAAAGGCAAGTTTTTCTTATACAGAACCCTGACACAAATATAAAAAATTAGGGAGATGAAAACTTACCTCGACATGGTTATTCAAAGCAGCAAGATGTAAAGCCGTATATCCATCATCCTTCTTTTCGTCTACGATCCACGCTCTGGGCAGCTTTTGCAATAAAATTCTCATGGCACTGTAAAGAAAACAAAAAAATTGTATAAGCTAAAACTCATGGGCTCGTTTGTCTTTCAGACGGGTATTCATTGTTTTCAGTACAAAATGCAGGATCGACTTTTCCTATGGTTTTGAAATATACTTAATAATAATACGCTGAGAAATCCCATTTCCAATTCAAAAACTGAAAGTCTGCTCTTCCTTTACAAATGCATTCATACATTTCTTCATACACACTTGTCAGAATCCACATCCACTCTAGTTTTGTTTATTTAACCAATTCATCACTCGACTTCTCTTCTCTAGAGTACACGCTCAATATGTCACCTAACTTATCTTTCCTTCTTTACTTTTACCGGAACATATATTTCCATACCATTGCTGCTATACGCATAAATTGTAGTTAACAACCCAAATCATTTATACATTTTTAGCTCAACTTTTCTTCCGAAGTTGAAAGTAAAATGACAAGCAAAAAGAAACAGCCGCCGTCAGGCATCCAGTTTCTACTGAAACTCATTCATTTTAATTTTTTCCTTTTCTGTCGCACTCGAATGAATTCCAACTTCCAACTATATGAGAATCTAATAATAAAGAAAACTCTCTCCGAGATCTCTCTAAGGTCTTCTATTTTAAAATTAGTTTCACAATAACCACTCCCACGTTGTTTTAGGGGAGCCTGGGCTCCTGTCACTTAATTACTTATTCTCATCATACTTTCTATCTTCTAATGTGCCATATGGCTGGGTATTTCTATTCTTTGCATTTATTTGCATCTGCATAAACCTTTATGTCCATTTAAAATATTAATAAAAACTTGCACATCGGTTACAATTACATCTGGATTATGATAGTAAAGTACATGGCAAGCAAGGAAATATCAAGATAGTTTCCGAGCGCAATGTGTATGAGAACTAATTCTAAGTATATTTATCTCATCAGTCCATGTCCGGCAGATCCATATTTTAGCCTACGTAGAAATGTCCGAATATACCCGGCACGTGACTAGACATAACATTATGGATAGTCATGACAAACATTATCTTTTCTCTTGCCTGCTATTCTCCTTTCATCTATTCGAATACGGCAGAAGAAATGCCGGCAAGATGGAGAATAAGAAGACTTGCAAAAGAAAATAAAGAAAAAAAGCAAGCAAAGTGCTGCGAAGACAGAAATACTTATGACTACTCAACTATTCACTATTATTCCGCAGGTCTGAAAAAGAAGTAGGCAACTACTACTTTCTACTATGACCAAGGAAATGAGATTCAAGGGACTCTCTACTTTCTAGGCATTATACCAGCCATGTATTCAAGTTTCAAGCCAACAGAAGCCCACAGAAATACATATATTAAATACGTACAGAGTTTCCAAAGACATTCAAGAAGTTATATAAATGAGGATAAAACCTAGTTTCAAAGCGCCCCGAACAGTTTCTGGATTAAAGGCTGGAGCTAGAGGAAAGGTTATATTAAGATTCTTGAAGAGGAGGAAAAAGCAAGATTTCAAGATAGAAAGAGTTGGAGTTTTAGGAAAGAGGAACACAAAAGTGAACAATACACTATTGCATCGTCTTCAGTGAGTTGGTCCCCCCAGAGCAGTCAAAAGTAAAGGGAGGAATGGTCTCAGAGAGATGAAGAACAGAGTTTAGTTTGATAAGCACAATATTCATAGCTACATCATCATCACCACCGGTAGTTTAGTTTCTTCTGCTGTTGATGCTCTAAATGCTAAAAGACGCTATTCTAAATCTATGGACTACTATCAGACTGTCAGTGTACAACTCGTGCTAACTTTAAGCTCTAAGCTTAACTTAACAACATAAGAAAGATGAAAAGCAAAAGGTTATAACATGGTGGAGGTAGCAGTTTAGTAGCAAGACCAAAGGAGCTTCTTAGGTTGAACTAAAATAAACTTACAAGAGACTGACGAATGTGACTCAGAGGTGCAATTCTAGACGTTACCAAAATTGGACTAAAAAGTTAACCTCTTGGAAACTTCAACTCCATTCCCAACAATTTTTCTATCTAAAAGCGCTAGAGAGGAAAGAAGAAGGCTAAGCGGAAGTTGATAGTTACGTACAGCAGGCTGAGTACAACTATGACCCGTGATGATGAAGGACACTTCATATTTTCTCGCCCTTTTTTGATTTGTGATTTTTCAATTTTCTTAACTTTCAGTTACATTATGTATAATTTATATACCATAGCATAGATTTATATTATGTACTGAATCGCCAACCAACCCCAACACATAAGTAATTTTTAAGATTATTAATTTTAAGATTTATTAATCTTATTGGCTACATCTATAACAATTAATCCAACATCAATTCAAATTTAGACTATTGAGATATGTCAACCAAACTCAATACTACCTCTAAAATATAAGGAAAAAGCAAAAACCACTGTAAACAAAAAACGCTTTTAATGGGTTATTTCCAAATAAAAATACCTACATCAAACTCTAAGCCCTTTTGAAGGCAAGGAAGTGTCTTCGAAGCGGAGAAAACAACCTAAATTGCGTTCCAACCATACGTGAAAAAAATGATTTTCGTGTTCTAGCTTCAACGCACTAAATATACCACTGAAGGGGTTTAAAGGAATAAATCCTCCAGAATGTTTGCTGTACTAACATCTTCCTTCATAATTCACATCGACGGTAGGAGAGAGGATTGAGTTGTTTGCCCACATGCCCTAATCATGAATTCTTACTTTGGAGATGCGACTATCCCAGCAGCAGCAACGTCAGGCATTACATTACTAACAGAACTTCGCATATCGACTGGAATAGCTCAAACTGCACTAAATTATGCTACTCTCCTGTCACACTGTATTACAGATAACAAATCTCTAGTGCTATGCCGATGAGCATGTTTCAGACAGCGTAACCCAATGAGCCCAATAATTCATTCATTTTAATACAAAGTGTTGCAAACAAGGGGCCATTTCTATACATTCGTAACAACACTTTTTATAGAACCAAGAGCGATAACCAACATTTCTTTATTCTTTGAAATTCACATATTTTAAAATATCTAGCTTTTCAGTTCACCACCAGCTGCTGTCTAAATGAGATACTGGAACGTGTTGCAAAGTTTTTGCATGCAATATTCACATTCCAAATTTTATAAAAGAAAGTTCTTTCATGATTAAAGCCTGAAATTCGTAATTGGTCTATTTTAGATATCCATTTATTAGTAAGCTGTCTAAATGGCTAAACAATGTCAGAAAGCCTGCAATTTGTACCTATAGAAAAACTCCCTTCTTATAAATTCTAAATGAACGTCTAAATTGAATCTACGAGCTTAGAGACAAAGTTTTCTAGTTTTCTGGATGGAAACATATGAATTTACAAAATTCACTGGGACGAGTATTTGGTATCTCAGGTTTCAAATACTACGTAAATGTTCGAATGTCACATATATTACAGAGACTGCAATCTTTATAGCGCAACTCTATGAATCCATACGAAAAAAATGTCATACTATTGCAATTTTGACAAGATAACTTTGGTAGAAATAAAAAACCGAGTCCGCTTTGTGTCAGATGGTATCACTGGTTGCAGAATATGAGGTCGATATTTATGGGATGCTACTGACTACTGGTGGCTGAAGCAAATACGAATTTTCAAATTTCAGGCAAAAAAAGAAGTGAACATGATCCGAAAGAAAAGCTGAAGCTTTGTAGTAAGTAGATAACTCGATTGAATGGTACGAACTATGCAAGTTTCATACCACAAAGCACAAAGTCCAGTCATAGCGTAAAGAAGAAAAGAAATGAAGGTGTTAAGGTCTGTCGGTTCAAAATTGAACAACTTCTCGAACGGACAAGTAAAAAACTTTCATCTCTCTGCAGAGTATTATAATATCGATGGAGGCAATATCATTTTAGTTTGAATAAGGAAAGGGCTTACAAAGAGTAAAAGCCTTATAAATCAAAGTCTCTCAAACCCATTGTTCATCTCTCCTTTTTCAAAGTGTTTTGCATGGATTTGATAGCCACACTGTATACATACACAAACGAAGCCGATCGATGGCCTCGCTCGTCCTCTTCAAACAAACGGATATCCCTAGGCGAACAGCGAACAAGGTCTTTACAGTATCCCATGATTTGGCTCAGATCTAGCAGGCCATTCATAATTTATGGGCCTGACTATAACCACTATAACAACAACCACCAGGCAACGTCTTATTTCCAAACCGCTTAACAAACACACTTTGTCCAAATCGAAAATGGCATCCCAGATGGGTACCGTGAAATAGCATGGACAATACCAACTATGCCAGCTAAACCACTTCAATTCAGGCTAGTGGCTAGAAGATGCCGTCTACCAAGTTAAATACCCGAAACCACTGATTCATTGCATCAGTAAAGCAGTTATGTTACAAAAGCCATGTCACAGCCAAACTGGCCTAAGACCTCGACTTATTCCTTCTTGGTCTACTAATACTAATAAGAAAGGACATGAATCCTCGTGTTTAGATCTTTAACCAAGTTACTATAACTAAATACCCGTCTATATCTCTTCCGTTTAGTAGAATCCTTACATCTATAAAAATTTAGATTGCGATGAACATAAAATCTCAGTTAATCCGAATTGCCTGAGAAAAATCAAAAGAAGAGAAAGCTAGAGAAAACTTCTTAAAACTCCAAGGATTACTTTCACCACGTTCACCAAGCAACTCTGGCATAGAAAAACAAGGAAAGACTCCCATGGCAAACTTCCTTAGTCTTCAATATAAAGTAACATTCACACCTCTTGAGCTTTCTCATGAAGAAAGAAGTTACCAGGGTTTACTTTAAATCCCAGTCTTAATAAAGACAGAAGAGCTCATTAGTTGAATGGAACAACTTTTCTAGCTGTATGCAACACGATGCGTAAATACAGCGTAAGATTCTGTTGCTGAAGTCGATACCTTACTATTTACGATGTTATATTATGGAGAGTCCGGATGTACTAATAAGTAACAAGGTAGAAGTAGAAAGCAAGCGCATGTATTTAGTTTGGTTTCCTTGAGTGAAAGTTTTACGGATGAAAACTTTAAGATAAATGATTGGTCAGACCTTTTAATGAAAATCTGCTGAAGACTACAAAGACTAGACCTTCTACCCCGTATTAAAACTAGCTATCTATTTACTTTGCGAATGTCATGAATTTGTTAAACCATTAGCTACTAATCGTACGTAGTACTACGGGTGGGTAAGGCTTTTACAAAGAAGATTTAGCTGCTCTACTTTCACTTTTAGATGGAATGCACGGAAGATAAGTTTGAAGTTCTTCAGTATGGAAATAATATTAGAGTAGAACAACTAAAAAGTAAGGTTGAGAAAGGTGGATCAACCATATATAAAGAAATGTTGGAGTAATTTTTCCTCTCAAGCCTCACCCTTTTTTATTGCGGTGTTTTGTGTATCACTACTGAATCCATTGCTCTTATTATTTAGCACACTGCTCAAGCAATTTCAAGAAACAAGAATGCTATATTCATTTACAAGATTCCTTTCCTTTTTCAAAACGGTAATGTAATAAGATTAGTCAACAATTGTTTCCAGAATTTCCATATAAAGTATTTCCGTCCCATATCAGTAATTGCTTCCTGTTGCCATTTTCCGTCGACCAAATCTGTCAACCTTTTCTTCCGTTTTTGCATCTAGGAGTTATAATCGTCTAGCGTCTTATTGCATATATCTTTGTCTAAAAGTTCTTATGGTACCCAGTGCTTATCTTATTGTAAAACACAGGAAGGATGCAAATAAAACTTTTGAGGAGAAGACTGATTTACCCCTTTTTCAGGCATGCCATAGTGGAGATCGTAAGAATGAATTCCTTACTTTTGTTAGAAACCATATAAAGTTGAAGTTGAATCATTCTCAGGACAATTATTTATGCCTATTTACCTACCCGTGAATTTAATTAAACTCAAGATAAGAGCTTTCCTGTCAAGCTCAAAACGAACGAAGCAAGCCATTCTGTGTGAAACACCAATATACTAATAATACTAGACTAGCAGCAAGAGTTTTCAACTGTAATAGGTGCTTCATTATTTGACAAACTGTACAGATATAAGCATTGAAGTACACTATGGGGAAAGTTTCTCCCACACTAGTTTCATTAAAAGTCAAAGAATGCGAGAGAAGAGAAAGGTGCAATCTCTCAAACTCTCATTGTCAGTGTCACACTTACAACAAATTCATGAACTTTGTGTGCGACAGTGCGACTATCATATCACTTCTCATCTTATCTATCCATGAGAGTAACACAAGTTTTATTAACTTTACTTCTCTCATGAAATAGAAAATTAATCAAGCCGCTACTTGATCAACAATAGGAATGGTACACATCCACATATATTATTTATGCATATACAGTCGACAATAGTGAAAGTGTCTGAAATAGGCTTTTTAAGTGCCGATGTTGATACCGAACAAAATTACACTGAAGTACACTATTCATATTACACAGTCAACTGTTCATACCCTACGGGCTTTCACTCTGAAGCTATGATACAACTTCAACAGAGACTAGCAGCAACAAATTCTTGCCATCGTTAGGTAAAAGCTTACGTGTAGAAATAAGTAATATTCCCACGCACGAGTGAAAGTGAATGAGATATTTTCATTTTCATTGTACAAGATGACAGACCCTGGTGAGTATTTTGGAGCATTATTTTACATCCAAGGACAGGGAAATCATCTCAGCTCTTCATAATTTACATTTAAATTTACAACAGTATCATAACTTCCAGGCAAGAAAATGATCACACTTTCCCGACTACTTCTCCTTACCTGATACTTATTTTCCTTATCTACTGCCTCCTGCATTTTATATATCTCATATCTTGCCTAGCCAAGTACAAATACATTATACCTTGGGTCTCCACTCTGATACTCTCACCTCACCAGACACATTTATAGACACCCCACGTCCCAGCGAAGGGAAAGGCGATGTGCTGCTGTAATATAATATGAGAAAGTACAACTTTCTACTAGAACTACAGAGGATCCTTTTCTGAACTTCCAAGTAAACTCGTCTGCTTCTTATTATTACTTCTAGACGTGTGTATTCACAAGGCTTATCTTTAGAATGTAATTTCTCCATCCAGTAGATCATAGTATATAACACCAGGGGCTCGATTCAACTACTTACTGCTCTATACCTATCATACCGCCAAAAACTCCTTTCATGCTTCAGCTATCTTAGTATCTTCTATATATTATACTATTTCACAATTTTAATTCCAAGCTTTCACCTGCTTTTACTGTACATAGGAGCAATACTAATCCTTATCCTCCTCATTGTGTAAACAACTCATCCAGTACAGACTCAACCCGACTCATTTAGTAACTTCCTTTACTGCCTCATAATAGAAGTATGAGAACGTGAGCAACAATCTTCTTCGTTACAGCAAAACAAGAAAATTCTTAAAAATATACTTCATCCGCGCATTCTAAGGCAAAGTAGATCCATTTACATTCATTTTAAAGGGTGAATGTGTGTACTTTAGAAGTCGGGTTTTAATATTGGTGAATTCGAAATGCGAAAATACCTTAGAAACTTTTATATCAATGCTTTTAATGCTGGTATCTTAGATTTTCCAGTGTTTCATAAAGGTGTCTATAGTCCTTGGATAAGAGATTTTACATAACTTTACTAGTTGATAAAAATTAGATGACATAATTTAAGATACCCTTTACGTAAAGAATATGTTATAATATTAAACGAGGTAAGTGAAAGTTTTTGAAAATGCTAAAAGCCATGACGTAGACACTCATACATTTTAGTTGTACCCATGAATCCGTACTATTTAAAAGGAATACTGTTTGCAATGTATAGACCTCTTTTTCATGGTTATAGAATATAATCTGTGTAACGATACGGATAAAAGTTCGAGCTTTCTCCCAAATAACATTAAACCTATTTTTATACCCGTAGGGTGCTTGTCTATGCTTTTTACAGCATGAACCAAAACTTATAGTAGCTGTAAATGAGGGCATCAAACATTTCCCTGTTTTCCCAGACTCCGAAAGCAAAGTGCCCAACAAGTCCGAGAGCTTAACTGATCCGCACCTGCAGGAGAAACTTTTTTTTATTTTTGCTGATACTTTTCACAAAACTTATTGTCTACAGTATATTACTGCTCTAACTGGGTTTTATTTTTCTCAACTTTTGCTGTAACTCCCTGATGCTGCATACCTAAGGTGAAAGTAAGACGTTTAAGTTTTAAAACAAAACCCTTCTATTTCCTTCCGCTGTTGATTTATTTAGTACAAAAGCTCTAGAATTAAAGTGGATGTAAGATGAAAGACCTAAAAAAGTCCAAATAAAGTTATCCTGACTGGTCTACTCAACTATTCTGAATGTTCTAACTACCTAAAAAAGACCAATGATGTTTGCACTTTCACTGAGCAGAACACAAATCTTAAATGTCATATTAAATAAACCACATCAAACGGAATATAGAAAAGTAGCGAAAGCAATAGACATGTCTAAAATTTTAGGATATAAAAT